>PVLC010005482.1:0-39156 GCA_004027655.1 Graphiurus murinus
TTTTCTTTGGGAAATTGTAAAGTGATATTTAAATTCTGAAAGTCAGGAATAAAATGGAATTGAAAGATGATATTGAAAGTTAGAAAAGTATCAAATAGAATCTTTTACCCTTTATGTATAAGTACCAATGAATTTTTAAGAGATTCAATTCAAACAAATATTTATTGAAACCTATTATGGACATTCTGCTAAGTGTTATAGGTGATACCAAGACAAATTTTTCATGATTACTGACCTGAAAATAATTCAAATGAAGATAACAGAGAAATTTACAACAAAGGAGAGATGGTCTCATTTTGGGAATGAAAGAAAAATAAAGATGCAATGGAAAATCATGTCTTTGAGCTAGACCCAGAAAGACACATGAGATTGAAATGGCTGTAGGTTGTAGTCATGAGCTGGGACCATTCTGGGTAAAATGAATTGCACCAGCAAAAGGACATTGGTAGAAGACTTCAAGGTTCTTCTAGAACTGATGGAAAGTCTAGTTGGTCTATTCTGTGTGAGTTTTATGTCAGCCAAAAGAGGAAATAAGGCTGCATATGTGGGAAGAGTTTGTATTTTGGTAGGCAATTAAGAACATTGGACATCAATTCTGGGTGTATTTGGTTGTTTTTAATTTATTTTACTCAGAAGACTGTATGTGAGGAAAGATTAAAGCAGAATAAAGAAAGGGCTGAGGGATAAAAAGAGAGTAGAGGTAGAAAGCAATCCCAGGAGAGCTGAACTGAGAGATTAAACTAGGGCAATGCCAAAGAATGGACTCCAGATTAAGAAAAATTAGAAAGGAAGGCAAGATTGGGAATTGAGTAGGTCGGGGAAGGGAAGGGAAGATAAGGGAGATGTTTCATCTGCAGATCTTCTTGAAGGAAATATAAATTTGAACTTCAAAATGTCCTTTGACTCATTTAACAGATAGTTATTGAGCTTCTATCATGGACCAGATCTGACTCTAAGTGCTCTATGGGTGAAACAGATGATCAAGTACACTTATAATCCCAGTACATGATCTGCCCCCAAAGAATTTACAGCCTGTATTCAGGGTAGAACAAAATGCAAATAAGCATTACATAAAATAGAATGTGATAGATTTCATTACAGAAGATCGGGCTCCCTGGAGTTTTTTGAAGATAAGGGATCTTTTCTTAAGAGAAAAGGCAGCACTGAGAAAGGATTTAGGAAGGAAGGGAACTTTGGACAGGATCAGAGAAAGAAAAAGCAAAATTTAAGAGACTGAAATATTAGAATGAGTGTCAGGGAAAGGAAGAAGAGAAGATACAAATTTAGCTGGGAAAAAGTCAGAATGAGCTTAGGCTGGTGGGAAATACTAGTCCTCTCTCATGCCTTCCTCCTGGCTCTATGATACATGAAGAAAGGCCCCTCCCTTATCTTGATCTTTATCCACATATCTCATATGGATAGTGCTAGGATTAGTTAAAATATGTAAAGATCTTCCATAAATTCAGAGTAAAAGCACCAGAAAGTGCTGTGTGTCACTATCACTCTGAACTACATTATGATGTGAGGCTACAATGCACCAATAAAAGTATAGAAATATAAAATATAAATGTACATAAGTCTTTCATAATCTTATAAATACCTTAAATAGAGATATACATCTGATCTCCCAAGTCAGACACTATCAGAAGACTTTTCTTATGCTTCCAAAAGGAAGAGGAGAGGATATTTATTCCATTAAAAAAAACAAAAAACTTTCTGAACTTATTCAGCTATTACTATTGGTTTCACATTTGTGATCTCTGGAAATTTTGAAAATATAGAAGATAATACCTGATGCTTAGCATCTGAAACAAAACTACACAAAATAAAAACTTATAGTGAGCTTTTGCAAAGGATGTCTGTTCCCAAGGTCATGAATTGAAATGAAAAGCCACAATCCTAAAGTTCAAGTCAGGAGCAGCTCAGGTTTAAGGCTCAGCCAGTGTTATGATGAATCAGAGTCATCAGGAAGACTAAGTTATCAAAGAACTAGTTTTTTTTCTTTTTGCCCTAGGCAAAGATTCTTAATGTAAATAAAACAAGATCACATACATCTTATAACAAAGAGAATTATGAGGTTCCTATGTTGTTTTTGAACAAACTGGAAGGCAAGAAAAATAACCACTAAAGGAAAAGGACGAATTTAGCAATGTTTCCTTACTAATCTCCAAGAGAATTTAAAAGAGAGTTGATACCATCTGATAACAACTCAAGGTGCACTTGGGGGACAGACAGGTGTTTATGGTTAAATTCTACATTCTCCACTCCTGAGTTCTGTCATCTGTGGAGTGATCTCTCTCTCTCTCTCTCTCTGGTTCATGCCATGAGAACACCAGCAAGACCTCTCTCTCTCTCTTTCTACTAATGGGCAGTGTCTTCATTTGCAAAGAGGAAAAAAACAGAACATATAGCAATCTTGCTCCTAGAGTAGTGCAGAGGCTTGTTAAAGGAACAGTGGCTAGGAGAAGAGATTGTCAAAGGTATTATCCAAGTTTGTTGATAACCGTACCATACCTCCGCACCTAGGCTGCCCACTGCCCACACACACACCTTAGGCTACAGAACTCAAGTCACCTGCCTGAGCTCCAGGAAGTCCACTTGAGTTGTGTCAGCTGATACAGACACCATGGGGGACAGGCTGCCGAGAGATGGTTGTGACAAACAATATGCTTCCTTGTTTTTATTGTTTCAAACTGTTGGACAGGCCCCTTACCATGAAATTAAAATTTTTTGTAGTACCCAGGCACAAAAAGAGAATAAATTATTTAGATAATTAGAGTGATAATTCCTTTCTAACATATTGTCCAATAGTATCTTGGTGTGCATATTGTTTATTTATTTGGTATGTGGAACTAGAGATGAAACCTAGGGACACTCTACCACTGGGCTGCATCCCTAGCCTTTTTTATTTTTTAGTTTGACACAGGTTCTTGGTAAGTTCCCCAGGCTGCCCTTGAACTTTTGATTGTCCTGCCTCAGCCTCCCAAGTAGTTGGGATTATAGATATGACCATTGTGAGCATTTTTTTTTTTTTGGTACTGGGGATTGAACTCAGAGGCATTCTACCTCCGAGCTATACCCCCAGCCCTATTTTTTATTCTTTATTTTGAAACCAAGTCTCACTAAGTTGCAGAGTGCCTCACTAGGTAGCTGAGGCTGGCTGCCAACCCGGATCCTCCAGGGTCTCAGCCTCCCGAATGCTGGGATTACAAGCGTGCGCCACCACGCCCGGCTTATTGTGAGCATTTTTTAAAATCTTATTAACAGATAGTTTCCCTACTAGTAAATTCCCCAGGCAGTCTCTAGTACATAAGTCCTATTAGAGATCCCCATAGGTACTACAGGAGGATGCAGCAGGAACTAGACTTAAAGGAACCACACAACAAAGTTTATACCACCTGATTCAGAATTCTTGACCCTGGCTAAGTGGTATGACTAATTTAGATAATAGAGTATCAGAATTATACCAAGGCCTAGGGAGCAATATGCCAACCTCTAGTTAACAGCTAACAGTGGCAACAGACAAACCTGCAACAGTCAAAAAAGAAAAAGAAAAACAGAAAAGTTGCCATGAGATACATGTTATTTCTTGCCTCCACGAGCATCTATTCCTGTTGGGAGCCTTATCCTGACATTGCTTCGTGCTTCCTCCAACATTCTCCATTTTTCTTTTAGTCTTTGGCCTTGGCCAGGTTTTCTGGCATGCATTAGCTCTTGATTGACTGCCTTCTGCACTTCCCATCTTCTCATCTATGTGAGTGTATATTGATTGTCAGTATTGGATCTCTCCATCTGTGTCCCAGACCAGGCGCTATTAAGTCTATAATATATTCTTTCTGCAATACAACACTTTCAGTTGCCTGAGGATAAGTGGGAAACATAGTCACAGAATCTCAAAGCTAAAAGGAACCTCAGAATTCATTTAATTCAACTGCAATATTTTATAAATGAAATACTGAGTCCTAGAGAGATAAGAACTCTGCATAGGATCACTGGAATATCAAAAGTAAAGAATCTAGGGTCCAAGCCAAGGGCTTCTGTTTGCAGGTTTATGACCCTGGGTTCTCGTTCCAATGTGGACTTTATGGCCTTATGGTGTTTGCCTTTTACAACTCTGAGGAGTACTTGTGAAGCAAACCAGTCTTCCCACCAGCTTGGCTGAAAAAAAAAAAAAAAAAAAAAAGACATACTTGGAAAGGAATCCAGAGTAGAGGAAACATTCCACATTAGTGGAGAGTCAATTATTTAAGATTTCTAAAAGTCAGTAACATTATAGAAATTTTAAATGTATTTCTCTGTTACCAAAGATACTTCCTTGCGGCATCTGGCAGAAAGTAAGGGAATTAAAGAGATTCTTTGAAAATTTCAGGCAGGTGGGTTTCCAATGATGGGATAATCATTCTCCTGTACTTGTCTGATGTCTTAGGAAATCCTGTTATGAATGTGTTCTTTTTTATTTATACAGTATGGAGGCCTGTGGAAGAGTGAGAGAGGGGTATACGATTCATTTGCTGTAAGACCTAAGAACATATGAGCAGTAGTTCTGTATTTTGGCTCCTATGCTGGTCCTTTCTTACCATCGCATTCTTCTCTGTACATTCTCTAGCTTCTCTGCATCATTTGCCTGAGGCAGGGAGAGAGGGAAGACCTTTGTGACCAACTGCATTGGCTGCTGGCTGTGGCTCTTTTGACTTCTGGCTTCTGGTTAGAATCAGTTAGTGGGAAACTCTGCCTAGCAGGAGATCAGGGAGTTGCAGAAGCGGGAGGACTGGGTATTTTTACCCATCACTTTCTTCCTGCTTGCTGCTGTGGTTCTGGCAACTCTTCCATCCTTCAACTACAAACTTTCATGAAGTGGCTCGTCTCCACAGCTTCGGCTGTCACTGGAATCCTCTTAGACTACTCCCTCCCCTTGCCTGTTCAGATCTAGGGATGATAATAGCTTCTGGTTGTTGCTAGTCTTTGGGTGTGGCAGTGTCCCCTAGAGGTTCCCTGATGTTGCCCTGTAAATACTTCCTCCCCACTCTCTAAAAATTGTCTCCTCATGAGCAGGTTTTCTTTGCTTGCTTAGGCACTGACTGAAGCAGTTCACTTGGGGTTAATCACAGTCTGAAGTCACCATTTATCTTCTTTGCTGCAGCAGCAAAGCCATCATCATAAAGGATAGGATCAATTCTTGTTCATTTTGTATCTCATGGATCTGCTAATCCATGAGAAATGCAGCTAGTCTGAGCGGGAGCTTGACTTTTACCTCCAACTACATTTTTACCTTTTGGGTTCAGTTGCCCCTAAACACGAAAGAAAATCATTAGCAAACAGGAGGATGCAAGAGCAAAGGTTATAGTTGGCATATGTCAATACATTCTCAACACTTTCTCCAGAATTTTGGGGACTGATATAAGATTCTTGTTTACATAGAACCTGATAATATGTAGTAGACAAAAACATGCCTAGTTTGATTGAGCTACATTGCTGGATAAGCAACTTAAAAAAAACCAAAAAACAAAAGCCATTAACTTGATTTATAAAATGGCATAATGAGTGGGTAGTTTTGCATTGATCCCAATTTTCATCCAGAAAATAATTATTTGGGGTCTGTTTTACATGTTTTCTTTGCTGCCACTCATTTAGAACCCTCAATGTTGATTAATAAGAATTCATTTACTAATGCATCTAAATACTATCAACTTTTCTTTAGGCTGGAAATGTCATTTCTACCAGCGGAAGAAAGTGTTTGTGGGAAAGGATACTGTATGTTTGTTCTTTTTTTTTTTATTTGTTTCTTTTTTTTTACTAATCTCTGTGGGCTCAGGGGTGCAATGATAGAAGAAAGATGCCCTTTCAATAATAGATGGGAGATGGTACAAGAAGTAGAGGGCATGGAATGTTCATATTTTGTCCTAGATGTTGATTAGGCTGAGACTATCGGGCATCTGTTCTTTCAATCCATTAATATTTATTAAGTTCTATCCAGTGCCAGAAGCTGGGAGTGATAAGATGATAAGAATGTTTATGATCTGAGAGACTTAGGACATATCTGGGGGAGTAATCACCTTTAACCCAGAAGGGACACGGTGCCAGGTATTTCATTGCCTCAATCATCTATTCGGTTTGGATTTAGAGAAAGGGAAATTCAGTCCTACCTTTCTGGCTTCATCATTTTGAAGCTGAACTCTAGAGCCAGATTCTGGCTCCACTTTGAGAAGTAGTAGGTGGTGGAAGGGTCTTGAAGGGGGAGCACTATTTCTCTGTTAAAATATTTGGAAGGTAAAGTCAATTGCTTAGAAAGAAAAGAGGAGGGAGAAAAGAAAGGTAGAGAGAAGAGAGAGGAGAAAGAAAGAAAGAGTAAGGGAGAAAGAGAGGAAAAGAGAAGAAGGAGGAGGAACAGAAAGAGGCAGAGAAGGAGGAGGACAAGGAGAAAGAGGAGAAGGAGGATGGGGGAAGAGGTGAGGAGGAGTAGGAGGAGGAAGAGGAAGAGCAGGAGGAGGGGGAGGGTTGGAAATCCATTGACCTAGAACAGGGATCTGCAAAACTTTTGTTTAAAGAGTCAGACAGTAAATATTTTAGGCTTTATTGATATACAGTCTCTGTCATATCAGCTCTGATCTGCCTTGTAATCCAAAAATAGCCAGAGACAGTACGCAAACAAATAGGCACGGCCATGTCCTAATTAAACTTCATTTAACTTTATGGAACATTGAATTTGAATTTCATATAATTTTGACATATCATGAAGTATTATTCTTTTTATTTATTTTTTTACTTTCACAACTATTTAAAAATATAAAAAATCATTCGTAACTCAAGGGACATGTAAAAACCAGTCTGTATTTGACGCATGGGCCGTTGCCCAATCTTGGACTAGTACTAGAAGCCTAAAGAAGGAGGAGAATCACTGTATGCCACGGTTCTGCTGGCATACAGATAGCATAGCTTTTAACTTCTTCCACAGCTACTGGGTGTATTTTCTGAAGAGGATTTATCCTTAAGTAGGTGCAGTAGTTTTCCCATGACCAGGGGCGGATCGGTTGACCTTTCTGAACCTCTCTTCCTTGCCTGTAAAATAGACAAGCTTACCTGGCCTTTTTAACTCGCTGGTTTTGATGAAGATAAATGCAAGAAAACCCCGTGCGAATGCTTTGTGCTCGTAGAGAGAAAAGCATTATATGAACTCAATGTATTATTAAAGAAAAAGCAAATCTTTGAGGAGGAGTTGGAAAGCCCCAAAGCATAGTGCTCTATAACTGCAAAGTGCTGTCTGAGTTGCAGCTCTGCCGCTAAGATAAGTGATGTGGCTTCCCCTCTTCATGCAGCCCCACAGCGGGTCACCATCTGCAAGTGGAATGCTTTTACTCCCTGCTTGTTTTCTTTCCTTTTCCTTTTTTTCTTTTTTTCTGACCTCATTAGCACATTGAGAGAACCAAATTGTTCCTCAAATGGGTTACTCCAAGGCAGGTTGCTGGCTCCCTCCCCCTAATGAAGTGTGCAGGGCTGTCCTTACCCAAGCCAGATCTGGGATGGCCTCCCCAGTTTAATGAGTATTGACAGATAACCCTTTATTTAACACAGTATCAGAAGTGTTTTCACACAGCTCAGGTAAAATATGCTCATGGTATTTCAGGAGTTAGCTCATTTACATACCTAATCAAATCATCCTTGCAAGGGTGGTAGAATGGTATCATCTCTGTAAGTAAAGCAGACCTTCCTTATTCTTGCTGTGCCGAGGCATTTCTTAATAATTTTTACAGGATAAATTCTTGAGCATCTTCCTCTATAAAAGTCTAGTGCTTCTCTGATTATCCTACTTCAACCCCCCACCCCCAATTCCTGCCCCCGGTAGAGTAGATTAGATACATTAGGTTCCATTTTGTCTGCCCTAGGTTGGTTCACATTTCTAACTGAAAGTTTTGAGCATCTGTCTTCGAATGTTATGGTTTCCAGATTTTGTTCCATTGAATGCAGATGTAATTTCTAAGAAAAAAACTAAAACAATTTCTTCTTACCAATGGAGGAGGTTTTTTACTCAAGTTCATGCCTTAGGAATTATTTATTTATTTTAATTTTCTATGCATCGTCTTTTTTTTTTTTTTTTTTCAAAGCTTGCCTTTCAGAGTGGAATCAGGCATATAAACACTCAAGTAAGGAGACCTTTAGAGCAAATTCTGCATAATAAGAAGAGGAACTATTCTTGTGTGTGTTTCATGTTAAAATTTAGTCACTTAGCTTTTAGAGATGTTGTGATTTAACCATATTTTTCTATAATATCATTATTATGGGACATACCTGTATTCTTCTAATCTTTTGGGTTCCTATCCCCGTCCTAGCTTTATTTCTCAAAATTCTTATTATTACACCAATGGTATTTCCATATGGGTAAGTGACATGAATTAGCTCCACTATTCTATATTTTGCCCTTCCATTTATTTTTCCAAACCTCCCTTTGTACAGCATAACTCTAATATTATATAACAACCATCCTCATCATAGTTTGACACACTTGTAATGTCAGTGCCGACTGAGTAAAAGATATTTTCTAGAGCCTTGTCTCATGAAACCTGAACCATAATTTTTATCAGATGGGGGAAAAAAAATCACTCCTAGTAGAGAGGTAGAGAAGAAAAGCACTTCTTTCTTTTAAAAAGAATGTTGAGTAGTTTTAATAACAAACCATTGTGGCCATTGGTATTGTGTCTAGAGGTACCAATGTCTCTTACTTCTGCAGTTTGTGCTTAAAACAGTGTCACTTGAATTCAATCAAGTACAGTCCTCTGATTACTTTTATTTCTGGGACAGATTTTCAAGAGCAACTTCTAATTTTAGGTATTGTAGCTGAGATTCTTCCTATCTTCGGCACAGCACTGACGTTTTATGTGCATTAGCTTCCCTTTAAAGGCGACAATCATAGGCACTCCATAGACAAAGCAGAAAGCTAGCGTGGGTGGAAGGGAAGGAGGATGGAGAGAGGTAGGTATCTATCTTCTTGTATGTTTTTGTCTGAATGTTTAATTTTATACAACCATTTTTACAAGTAAGCAACTTTTCAGGACTTACTTTAATTATTGTAGCCCTAAAGACTAGAAACGAGTCTGGAGCAATTCTAATTACTTAGAATAAGGTAAACTTTCCTTTTTTGCAGGAGCCCGGGGGGGGGGGGGAGGTTAAAACTCAGTTTGCATTTCTGCTATGCTGGTGAGCCATATAACACATACTGTGTCCTCTTGAATATTTTAAAAGTGCATATTATTGTTGAAAATTTTTCCTCTCTGCTATTATTGCAAAAACCAGAGTAGGTGAGCCAAAAAGGAGCAAGTTTGAGTGCATAAATTTGGATGTTTTGAAGTTTAATTCTAAAATGCATGAACCTCATAGATTGGGATGCTCATGCAGATAAAAGAAAATATCCTGAAACAAAGTTCTCTCAAGTGAATTTCCTCCTGATTCTAAGTTGTCTGGAGCTCCAGGCTCTCACCTGTCTACATGCAAAGACGTGGGCAGGGACTAGGCATGAGACAGGAATACCAGAAATATTGGTTAAAGGAAATATTGATGTCATAAGGATTGAAGAGGAATACAGGTATGGGGAGATGAAGGACTCCATCATCTTCCTGTTTTAGCAATATGGAGAATCATTTATGTTTCTCATGTCAGACCTGGACCATCCACCACATAACTCAGTATGATTTCCACTATGTCCTTAACCACTCTCCTTGAAATTGAAAACGGAAACGTGCAAGTCTCTGCATGAGTCAGGATCCAGGCCAGAATTAGATGGTATTTTCCTGAGCATTTAATAAAGTGCTTACAAAGGAGTGAGCAGAATGAAAGGGAACAAATAAAGAATATCACACCCCGAGGCTAACAAGAATGGGAAATCTTTACTAACCTTTACTAAACAAAAGCATGACCAAGGGCCAGGAGCCATCCCAGAGGAAACAGTGAGGGCCACAGAGTCAGTTGGGGTCAAGAATGCAGCCATTGAGGTTGGGGCCATGGCTCAGTGGTGGAACACTTGCCTATTACACATGAAACCTTGGGTTCCATCTCCAGCTCCTGAAAAAAAAAAAAAAAATGAAGCCATGATTACAGCACTACTCAGCAGACAAGAGAGAGCTAGGGAAGACATTATTCTCTCCCTAGGCTTGTTCTGTGGCTTTCTTCCAGTGGTTTCCACTGGCTGCAGAGGGCTTGCATACCGCCAGTGGGTGATTCAGCCTTTGGGCTAAAGATCAGGGCAGAGGAAGGTGGGCAGAGCTGGAGGGGAGACCGAGGATGCCTGCATCTTCTCCTTACATTACCCTGCTTCTGCATTTTGCGGAGGCTCTTGGCTTTCCTTCTTGATTTTCAACTCCCGGCCTTATGCTCTCAGTTTCCCCGCTTAGCAGGATTTCCTCACTTCTGTGCGCTGTCTGTGCCATCGCAACTTGCGATTGGCACCCAAAGGCCTCCTCCATATGCCTGCTCCAGCACCTACCACCAGCTCCGCACAGCTTCACATCAACATCCAGGGTGCCCGAAGCTCTTCCCTCACGCCGTCGCCCTCACCTGCTTGCGGGGGCTTCACACAGTATGTCTCAACTGCCTTCCGGAACTGAAAACCTTTTCAGCACCAATATTTTGAAGTCACGCTTTGAGGTTGCAAATCTGTCACCGATATATCCTTTCACATAGCACCGTTTGTATTTTGAGTGTTGCGTAGTAAATCGTAATTGCCACCAGCTAAAATAGATATAGGAAATAGGAAGTGTGGGCATTTCTTATAATTTACCATTCACGTTGAATCTTCTCCTCCCTGTGAGCGCAATAACAGCTCTTGCATAAAACACCAACGAACAAGTTGGCCTGAACTGCACAAAACTGCTTGTTCTCTTCAAATTGCATTAAGCTTATAGTTTCAGGCCTGGCGGATTTTCTCTCTGCAGGAATTTTGAAGATGCCCGTTGATAGTATGTCTGCATGCCAAAGCCCAGTTGAGTAATTTGAATTACTGGTAGTGCAGTCACTGGAAATGAATTGATTGTAAGATGGATGAAACTTATATCATAGTCACCCTGTTTGTGAGAACCCAGAGGAAAAACTTTGCTGATCTCAGTGCTAAGCATTACCCTGCTGCTTCTGACATTACCAATGGGTGCCTTTGTATCCTCTGGACATTGGGAATCGAGTGTATGTGATTGTTGCTATTATTATTATTATTATTATTATTATTATTATTATTATTATTATTATTATTATTTTGGCTTTCCAGTAAGCAGCTCAGTGAAATTTGAGATCCTTCCCCACTAATGTGTTGCTATGATCTGAATGCTTATATTCTCCAGATTTCTATGTGGAAATCCTCATTCCTAAGGTAAAGGTTTTAGGAGATGGTATCTTCTGGGCAGAGCCCTTATGAATGGATTAGTGTCCTTATAAAAGAGACCCAAGAGAGACCTCTCATCCCCTTCTGCCATGTAAAGACACAAAGAGAAGGTACCATTTATGATTCAGAAACCAGGCCCTCACCAGACACTGAATATACCTTGATTTCAGACTTCCAGCCTCTGGAACTGTGAGAAATAAATTTCTAGTTTTTGTCAACCACCCAACACAGTGTATGGCGTTTTGTTACAGGAGCTTGAAAGGTCTGAGACAGATCATTCTGTGCACTTTACCATCTCTGCCATTACTTTGTTTTTTCATGTTCATTCTGTGAAAAACTCTCGATTCTACTTCCAAAATATATTAGAGTCTACCTCCAGCTCCACCCTTCATGTCCATCCATTGCAGTGACTGAGGTGAAGCCGCCAGCTTTTCTCTTCTGCACCCCTCCTAGCCCCTGGCTTCTCTTTACCATTCCTAGCCTCAATACGTTGAGCACCTTTTTCAAAAAAGGAATCTAGTTATTTTCTCTAAAGTTTTATTTTGAAAAAAAGAAATCAAATATAATCTGCAGCGATAATACAATGAATATCCACTTATCTACATATCTGTTACCTAGGGTTACATTTGTCTCTGAACATTTCAGCATATATTTCCTAACAAAAAGGTCATCATTCTACATGACCATACTATTGTTATCATATTCAGGAAATTTAACATTTATACAATACTATATTTCTATTATCTAATGCATAGTCATATCAAATTTCCATGATTGTCCCAATAAGGTCTCTGATAGCTACTAGGTTTTTGTTTTGTTTTTTAATTTTTTCAGCTTTTGTTGTCATCTGTTTGTGTGTTTTATCCATGACTTAATTTAGGATCATGCATAGGATTAATTGTAATACCTCTTTATTCTCATTTTGAAGAGTCCAGGTCCATAGTATTGCAAACTATCCCAATTTGGATTTGTTGGGTTGTTTTCTCAGATTAACTTGAGGATAAGGTTTAATTTTTATTTTTGTTAGAGTGCTGTAGATGTTGATGGTGCTATCTTCAGTGCCTCACAGTAAAGGTAAAAGCTGGTAACTTATTCAATTACAGGTGATAGAAAGTTTGATCCTTTTGTCAAGGTATTGCCTAAGAGATTTGTAGTCTATAGGGTGATGAGTCTAATTATTTTGAAGATAAAAATCTAGTCTTTAGAAAAATCATGTAGTTAAAGCCTTCCAACTGTTTTCCAGGTAAATGTTTCTGTATATGTTGTTCTCACCATGGTATTCATTGCATACTTAGTTCCTTCTTATCATATCCAGGCTTAACTGTCTGTCTTCAGAGGACCTTTTTCTGATTATCCAATAAAGGCTGGCCTCTCACCAGCCATCAGCTTCAGTGTCCCAGCACCCTGATTATTTCCTTCCTAGTGCTCTCCTAAGATGTGATAATTTACCTGCTACTTTTTTATTATCTGTAGCTATAGCTGACATACCAGATCTTCCCTTTTCACTATTGCAGCCCAATGCTAAAATACATAGAGCTATACACATGGTAAACTATCAGGTAAACATTTGTTGAATGAGAAAATCAATGCATAAATGTAAGAACAAATGTTATATCTTGATAGTTTTTTACATACTCATGTATTGTAAAAAATTTTTCAGCAAGAAGACCAAGAGGGTGAGGCAGAGAGGGGTTTTATACCAAAGACCCCTGTCATGGGAAGCTGCTGCCCACGCAGGGCCATGTCTTCCAGCATCCCTAGCATCCAGATGTGGTCAGGAGATCAGTTCCTCCAAAGCAATGTGGTGGTGCTGTGTGTTCCATCTTCTGGGTCTGCTTTTCAGAAGTGGATAGGACTTCTCTACTGTTTTTCTCTGCAAGCTAGATGTTGTTAGTGCTTGGCGTAGTCACAATCTAGAAGGATCCCAGAGCCCTGCCTGAGTCATGACAAGGAAGTAAGCTACCTGTCAGACTATGATGAGGCTATTAAATAAGGTTTTATAGTGCCATTTAATTTGCCATTTATTTTCACAGGTGGAGCATCTCTAGTCAACAGATGTTTGAAAATCCACAAGTTTTGAACACCGACATGATGCTACAAGTGGGAAATTCCACGCCTGACCTCATGTGATGGGTTAGAGTCAAAAAGCAAGTGCACTAAAAGATCATATAAAATTGCCTTCAGATTATAAGAAACAAATGAATTTCACGCTTAAACTTGGATTTCATCTCTAAGATACCTCATTGTCTAAATGCAAATGTTCCCAAACCTGAAGTCCCCTAAAATTTGAAACACCTCTGGTCCCAAGCATTTCTGATAAAGTAGTCTTGTAATAGAACCCAATATTCCTTTGAATAATATAGGAATAAAGTTGATTCATGTCAAGGAAGAAAGCCACCTGTCAGATTATGATGAGGCTATGAAATATGGTTTTGTAGTACCATCTTATTTAGTATTTATTTGTACAGATGTAGCATCTCTGATAATAATAAATAAAAAAGATTGAAAATCTTTTTTTAACACCAACATGATCCCACAAGTGGGAAATTCTATACTGAGAATAAAAAAAAATGTTTTAAAAAGTTGGGATTTGTGTTAGTCACCTTTCTACTACTGTAACAAATACCTGAGATAATTGAATTATAAAAGGAAAACCATTTGTTTTGGCTCACAGTTTGGGGGCTTTCAGTCTATGATTGATTGATCCTGCTGCTTCTGGGCCTATGGTGAAGCAGCATCTCATGGTGGAAGTGCATGGTGGAACACAGTCGCTCTCCTCATGTCTGGAACACTTAAGAGTGGGAGAGGAAGGGGTTGGGATTTCTCTATCCCCCTCGGGGGCACACCCCCAAGGACCTAAGATCTCCCATTCGGCCCCTCCTAAAGAGTCACCCACCTCCCTATAGAACTTTATCACGTGGACCTTTGGGGAACTTCCCAGATCCAAACTGTAGCAGGATCACTTAAAATTCACTGTCATGTTACTATTTTTGGCAGGGTGTATTTTTCAGATTCCTCAAGCCTTACAGAGTGGCATTAGGCCTAGAAACACTCAAGTAGGAAACTTTGAAGAGAATTTTATTATAAAGTAAAAACAGGGGCCGCTCTTGTCTTTGGAAAAGTTGAAAATGCAGTCATTTTAGCTCTTTGAGATGGTTTGATGAAAACCGCATCACTTCTGAGATCTTACACCATACTGCCAAACTAATCTGGGGGAATTCCAATGTGATTTAAGAGACAATCCATCAAATCCTTTCTTTGTTGCCTCCAGTGTGTTTTGTGTGCTGTGGGTAGCATTACTAATGGAACAACAATCTATCTAGTAATTATTTATTATCAGGCTTGTGAGTGAAAGGATTCACTGAATTTTTGAGATGGAGAGAATCTGAAGTTTATTTTATAGTGGGGCTAGATAAGGCAAGTGATTGCCTCTGAGTGTGTGTTACAGTATTAGTTACTGACCAACTTGGCCCTAGAAACCACGATGCCTGGCCATTGTAGTTAGGTACTTACTAGACCCCACACTCTGATGCTCTGACCATGAGCCAATAGAAATAATTTTAGGAACATCACTTGGTATCATCCATGCCCCAAGTTTGTATCAATTGTGGCAGGGAAAAGTGGTTGTACTTTAGAAATATCTATCCTATGCTTATCCATTTCTATCTTAAATTAATGTGACTGTTTCCAAAGAGACACAACCAAAACACATTCACACACTTGTGAGAACTTCAAAGTTGTGCATTTATTCCAGTGACACTGCTGTTACAACATTTTCAAATTTGTATTTAGAATTATCTTTAAGAGCTCATGACCCCTTATTCTTTTATTTTTTTTCTCCTTTTGATTACGAAAGTAATGGGGTATAGCCTGGAAATTGGAAAAAAAGAAAACAATTAAAACAACCCATAGATGGGCGTGGTGGTGCATGCTTGTAATCCCAGCCTTGGAAGGCTGAGACTCTGGGTTCACAGCCAGCTTCAGCTACTTAGTGAGGCTTTCCACAACTTAGTGAGACCCTGTTTCAAAATAAAGAATAAAAATAGGACTGGGGGTGTAGCTTGGAGGTAGAATGCCCCTGGGTTCAATCCCCAGTACCGCCAAAAACAAAACAAAACAAAAAACCCTAATTTGATCACTCAGAGGTAACCATTCTAAACATGGTAGAGTAATACCTTGTATGGAAATTGTGTAGAGGTGAGGGTGTGTGTGTGTGTGTGTGTGTGTGTGTTCATGTGCTTAGGTAATACTGAATCACTGGTTTGCATTGAAAGTTTATCATGTATATTTGATTTTGAAAATAATTTGTTAATTTTAGGTATTATATTGAGTTTAATACATACATAGATTTTTAGTTCAGTAGTCTAGATATGGAAAGTTACTAGGTGAAGAGGTGAACACTTTTGAATCTTGTGTGGTTGTAGTCTCTTGACTGTTCTTTGTTTTGGGTCATATTCATCCTTGGAGTGGTTATTTGAAAATAGGCAAAAGATATTGGACCCAAGTCATTAAAACAAGAAGTGCCAATTTTGAGTCAAATAGAGGGTGGTTAAAACATGATAAGACATTGAAATTGTCACAAAAGGCAGATTCAAAAGAAGTTTCAAAAATATTTTGGATGATGAGGGCACTTACTAAATAAATATTTGTGCATGACGTATTTGCACATGATGGTTACTTTGAAGAAAAGTAATACTTCGTGCTTAAGTTCTGGTGTGGAACTAAAAAGATCAGCCCTTTGCCTTTATTACTATCTCTATACAATTGTGCACATTATTACATAAAGATGGAGGATAAGGAATCTACTATCATATGTGTGTGCAAGAGAAAATAGATTTTTGTCATTTCTTATACTTTTTCCTATTACAAAGAAAGAGAGAAATAAGACAGAATAAAAGGAGGACAAGAAGGAAGCAAAAAGAAAAGGAAAGGAAACGAGGAAAGAATGAAAGAAAGAAGAGAGAAAAGGGGTAGAGAAAGAGCAAGAGAGAGGAAGGAAACATGAGAAGAGGGAGGATGGGAGGAGGGAAAGAAGACAGATTTATCTTCCAAATTCCTATGAGGTTGTGATAAAGCCAGGACTTAAAGATGAATTTATGAAGCCAGTCTTAATCTTAGTGCATACTAATGGCTTTAAAAAATTTAAAGATAATAATGCTCTTCTGTAATATTTCCAATACTAAAATTAAAAGATAATAGCACTTTGCTGAAATATTTTTAATACCCTCAAACTCTAGTTATAGTACAATTTAAGAAAAACTTGGATATGATGAAGCAAATACACACATATACACATTACACATCACCTTCACACAGCTTATAGGGAACAACTTTTGAAAACTAGTTTTAGTATGATGAAATCAGCCTAGTGTACCTAGCCTATATCCACAGGACTTCAAAAGAAGGGAAGCACCTAGCTGAGTGCAGTGGTACATGCCTGTAATCCCATCCCAGCCACTCCAGAAGCTAAGGTAGCAGGATCAGAAGTTCAAGGCCAGCTTGGGCAATTTATTGAGACCATGTCACACAATTAAAAATAAAAAATAAAAAGGGCTGGAATGTAGCTCAGTGGTGGAACATCTATGTTCAATCCCTAATACTGAAAAAAAAACATAGAATTATGGGATTAAAAGAAGGGAAGCTCATGATAACAGAAAAGATGGCTGAACAGCTTTTTCAGAATCCAAGATCCTTAAAAAAGAAGTGCCCTGACCAGAAATGGGATATTAGCTTCTTTATGAACTTAATTTCTTACCTGTCCTCTACCTGTGCATATTCTGTCCACTGAATCTACTACCATCATGGGTAAAATGCCATAAAGAATTACAGCCCATCTTTAACCTTATTTTAATACGAGGCTTGAAAAAAAAATGACTTTAGAGATGCATTTTCCACAGATTTGAGAAATCTATCCATTTCTTTAAGTCTAAATTCACCATCATTTTAGTGAATGTCTCTTTCAAAATTATGCACTCAAATTCATAATGCGCATACATACAGAGTTCAGAAACAAAGATTGCTTTTCTGTTTCTATCTGGCTATATTGAATGTTTCTGGAATTAAGCCACAGTTTGTAAAATACTTACAACAGAGGTTGGATTGTTGCACAATAACTCTGACACATGTAATAATTAGAATAGTAAATGTTGGAAGAATTGCTCACCTTTTACTTTAGTGTTTTTCACAGTAAATGCTTTTTAATAATATAAAAAAATAGAAATAATAAATTCGGAAAAAAAATTTCAAATTTGCTGTTTAGCTACATACACCCACTGATAAAAAATCAGACAAAGAAAGTAAGTAATATAATTATTAAAGAAGATTTGTTTTGTGAATATGCATGGATCTAAACAAACTGTTTTCTAAAATGACACAATAAGCCAAGATCTGCTTTCTGGGAGCTTATGTTTTCAGAGCAATTAAGATAGAAATAGGACAACCAAGAAAGAAGTAAAGGGGATGTATAAATAAATATAAAATAATAAAATAAACAGAAGAAGTCATTTTCTTTCCTTTCTTTTTTTTTTTTTTTTTCTTGCAGTGTTGGGGATTGATCCCAGCCCCCTCCCCCCCCTTTTTCATGCTAGGCAAGTGCTCTTATACCCAGAGCCAAAAATAGTCATTGCCTATTGTATTTTACCTTAAAAACTTAGATTTTCTACCTTTCTAGAATTAAGTATCTAGAAATATCAATGACAAGGTACATAAATTACAAATAGTGATAAATGTATTTCAATTTAAAGAAGTGGCAAAGAGTGGACCTTCAAAGTCAAGCCATTTTATAATGGTTTATTAGCTGTGGCAGACAAAATAAAGACCTCCCACAGAAGGTCATATCCGAACCCCCAGCTCCTGGGTATACATTATTTTGCTCTAATTAAGGATGTTGAGATAGAAAAATTATACTAGATATCTAGGTGGGCCCAGTATACCCTATAATGGTTCTTTTAAGAAAAAATCAGAAAGCAATAAAGTCAAGGAAGTGAGAGAGGGAGATGTGCTGATTGAAACAGAGTGGGTGTGATGTGGAGCCCTGAGCCAAAGAGGGAGGGCATCTCCAGAAATCGAAAAAGACAGGAGATAGAGTGTCCTATAGAGCCTTCAGAAAGGATTAAACCCTGCCAACTCATTTTGGACTTGTACCTACAGAACAGTAAAATTGTTTTAAGCCACTAAATGCATGGTAATTTGTTATAGTGGCAATAAGAAACTAATACATTAGTTTTGAGGGGAAAAATACTTTTTAAAGAAATATAAATAGAATAAGACACAATTGCTCTACAAATGGATGATTTCTCGATTCAGAGAATTGAATGTTAGATGACTCATTAATTATTTTTTCTTTTCTAGTAAGTAGATTTTTTGCTTGTGTCCAGTTCCTATTGTCAATTTCCTAGTAAGAAGGGAAAAGGATTGTCCTTTCTCAAAACTCTACTGGGTACATACCAGTCAGAGTGATGGTGGAGTTCTTTTTCCACATTTGTTTATTTATCCTTATAACAACCTTAAAATGGAAGCATCATTTCCGATTTATAAATGAAATGGCTGTTTCTCACAAAAAATAAACCATTTGTCACAGTTTGAGTTGTTGATAGAACTAGAAATACACAATATTGGGATAGAAATTAGAATATGGGTAAATTTGTATTCCCTATAGAGAACAAACATATAAGAGATAGATGAGATAGGTAGATAGATAGGTGAGTTGATAGACAAAAGAGGATTGGGGAAAACACACACACACACACACACACACACACACACACACACAGATACACACACACAAACCGTATAAATAGAATTTACTATGGCCCAAAGTTTACAGAGCAAAGTTTTGGCCTAGATACTTATTAGAAAATAAACATTTTTTGGATACTCCACCTAACCTCCTGGTTTTCTCCTCTATAAAAGAAAGATAACAATAGCTGTCTCTCATAAAGAATTCCAAGAAATAGGACTGAATACTGTGACACTGAAGGGCTCTTTAAATGTTGATTCAACACTCTGTGGTCTGCTTAGGATCCCCAAACCAATTTGTGACTCATTCAACACTAAGAGGTAATCTGTTCTGAAGGAGAAAAGGAGACATTGTAGATCAGGGGGCAATCAATGATTCCAAAGAGAATTGAACATATTCTTTGTCCAAATGAACAGAAGATGTTGGGATGAATAGTGCATTCTCAGTATGGAGTAGACACAGCCAAAGCTGCTTACCAGACGGCGAGGGTAATGCAAGAGAACCTTTAAGAACAGCAGCTTGCAAAACATCTTGGGTAAGTGTCTTGAGTTAGGTCATCAAGATGAATGAGGTCACCTACATAGAGTTTAGACAACTGCAAAGCAGAACAATATGACGGAAGATTGGCTTAAGACCTCAGCACAACTGTAGAGCCAACAGCAGCTGGAAACTCTTAAGGACTAAATGCCAAGGAGAGCGTAACTTTGACATCAAAGGGATCAGTTTGACAAATGAAAATCAAATTGGATGGACTTTAATGCAAACAGCTGGGTGTGATGTAACTAAAGAGGCAGATTTCCTGGAGTCAGCCAAACAGATTCGTTAGAAGCCCACATACCTCCCAAGGAGAATGTAAATACATATTTTTTAATTTTCAAGGTTTTTTTTTCCCATTCCAAACAATGGAGAAGAGATTACAGTATGATAAATAGGATATACCACAATTCTGAGAATGATTTGATGGTTACAATCACTTTGTGTCAAGATTCATTTTTTGTTGTTGTTGTTTTTTGTTCTTCTCATATTTTCCTCCTTCTTACCTCCCATCTCTCCTTTTATTGCACAGAAAATTTTATCTAGAAATAATATATCTGGATGTGATGCAATTAATTTGAAGAGTAAATATTTTTCTGCTGAAAGACTTCTAATAATGGAAACACTCCTGAACAAGCCAGGAATCTATGACACCTTAAGTGAGTAAGAATGATAGATAATTTTACTTCCCAACATGCGCTCGGCAACTGGCCTTGCTATGGAATGCACCAAGAATGCTATGGTTATACATTGGTTGTGATTTACATCAGAGGGTAGGTAGTTCATTTGCTAGAGAGATCAGACTACAACATACGTGGAAGAAAGAACACAAGTTTATTATCAGCCAGTAAGCCTCTCTTTGGAGTGACTTCAGGTATGTCTATTTTCTTTTCTTTCTTCTTTTTGTGGTACAGGGGATTGAACCCAGGGCCTCCCATGTGTCCGTTCTATTTTCTAATAGTGATCCACTTTTACTCTGTTATCAGTGATAATCCATTTGAAATCAGAATGCAAATATCCAGTTCAAAGGATTGAAGTGGTTGCAAAAAGCAATGCTATTGCAAATCATGTTGCCCTAATTCCTCCACTATAATATAGTGGCAACTCCTTGAAGCCAGAAACACTTATCCAAGAAGCATAGAAACTGCTTAACATTGCTCATTAATGTATCTCCAGAAATTAGCAAACTATAGGACATCTTGTAGGCACCCAATACATATTTGATATGTTAATGAGTAACATGAGCCAGAAATCTGTAAATGGGTCTAGACATGATTAAGTGTAAAGGGAGAGATAAGACACCCTGGGTTTCATTAAGTCATCATTATCCATTTAAATTACCTCATGTTGCAGGATCTGCAGCACAAATTCAAAGCCATAAAATCTAAATTCAGGATTAATTTTGGGGTACAAACAAGACAAAGCTGAAAAAAATCCTCTAGCTTTTGGTGTTTAATAGAGTCTGTTTTCCTCATTTCAGAACCTCTGTGATGATGTCTAAGCAGCACGTAGGAGATTTTAAGCTAATACACCACTTATCATGCTTTGCTGGTGGATCAGTGAATGATTTCATTGACCTGAAGCTTTGTTCTTGTTCTTGTGCCCTCCTAGATTATCCCATTGATATGCTGAAGAAAGGCGTGCAGGTGAGAGCTAATGTGCGCAGCAGATATGAAACCTGTTTTCTTTCTGTTTACTACCTGCAGTTCCTGCTGGTTTCAAGTGTTTGGATTTTCATTTGAAGGTATGTTTTGTTGACACAATAAGCTATTTAGGGCCAGGCCTGATTTGAGTAAAGGTTTCCCTGAGAATTCATTCTTGCAAATCAGCAAAATAGAAGATGGCTTAATGATATATGTATTTATGTCCACAAAGACTTACGTGCAATGAACTAAGGAACCTGCAGCAAAGCCTTAGGAGCTGAAATGCAAGTGTGTCTTGTTATATTTGGGGCAACCAATTTTAGGTCCTTGTAGATATTAGTAACCTTCTAAAGAGTTTAAGACAAAGAAATTACATGACACACTCAGGATGACTTTTCAAACATGATTTTGCAACATAGATAATATATTTGTTTTGTAGACTACTCCAGTAAAGACAATATTAGTATTATGTATGTCCGTATGTATGTAAGTGGGCATATGAACTTATTAGGCATAAAGTCTACACAATGAAGTGTGATTACATCAATTTGTCTATAAAAGTCAACATAGCCAGAAAAGAACTTCTAAATCGGAAACACATTTTTAAAAAATTTTTATTGGTGTATCATAATCATACATCTTTGTTAGGTACAAGCTGGTAAAGGCATACATGCCCACATTTCTCATTTAAAAATACATTTTGGATATCAGATAATTTTAGCATTAGCAAAGAGGGTGAGATCAACCTTATCTGGCTAAACTGCCACAGACTGTTCAAACACATTGGGCATCAGCTCATAGTAGCAGTTACTTTTGGCATTCTCTCGGTAAAATTAACATTCTTCAAGTAATATATGAACTCATACAATGTCAAGTAAGACTTGCTTAGTCTAGATTTAATTTTAAAATGGTTTCCAGAATGCTTAGATGCATTAACAGTATTTTCAGTTTACAAAAGCTGTCCCCCCCCCCCACCTCCATGTATCAGAACCTTCCTGTTTCTCTTCACCTTCATTGCTAAGAAAACAGGAGGGGCAGAGATTCAGCAGAATTCACCACTGAGAACTCAGTACATGACTGAGATTGGACCAATTTAGGCAAATACATGTGTTTGGGATAAATACTATTTGTACCATTCCCAGTTCCAATGAATATTTCTACTTTTATCTCTCAACCATTAAGAAATTAACCTATTTATCTGCACTATGAAGCTTTTGGTGAAGTGGTTCATCTAGAACAAAATAGTTTGAGACTAAATAGCTTTGAAAATCACACTAGCCTTTAGACTGTGTGGGGGAGAAAAAACTAAGTAAAAAAAAAAAAAGTGCACAGTAGCAGGAATAACATATGGCAGAAAGAGCTGGAAATCAGCTTCAGTCATTTGTAGGTCGTCCTGGCTTTGCTGAAAGGGTTATCTCTGCAGTGCGGTGCTTTCTACGTAGTTAGCAATGGGAGCCAGAGAGGTTAAAACAGCTCATCACTTTATCAGGATTACTGAGGGTATGAGGGAGGCCTTAATGGTCTGGCAGTCCTTTTTGTCACAATTTAATGGCATATCGATCTTGCAGAGTGAACAATCATGACCTTCAACTGTTTACAGATGCTTTGGAGGGAAAAGGCTTAAGGAGCTTATTCCAGGGATGCTGAGAAGGTTCAGCCCTGACCAGTCAAGTTGGGGAGGCCAAAGAGCAATCAAAACATCCCAGTTTGGGGCAACTTTCCACTGGGGGTGGCACTTACCACTGGGAAGATCACAAGTGCTTCAAGAAAAGCCAGTGGTGTTACAGGCAATCAATAAATCAACCAGAAGTGTCATTAGCCCAGAGAGAGGGGGAATGAGTGATGGGTGCATGCACACACACACACACACACAGGCATGCACGCACACATACACACGAGTGAGAGAGGGGCCCCTTGCATTGTGTTATACATTTATGGTGGGATGAGTTTTCAAGATAAGGTATTTGTTTGTTTGTTTATTAATTTTACTGCTACTGGGTATTGAACCCAGGAGTGTTCTACCTCCAAGCTATACCGCCAACCCTTTTTATTTTATGGTTTGAAATAGGATCTCACTAGGTTGCTGAGGGTCTCATTAAGTTGCTGAGGCTGATCTCAAAACTGTGGTCCTCTTGTCTCAGCCTCCCAAGTACTGGGATTACAGCTATGCATCACCATGCTCAGCGAAGGTTTTTCTCAGGTGTCTGTAATGTTTGGAAATTTCATATCAGCAAGTTGGGCTTAGGGTGAGTTCATCACATTTCCTAAGACAAATCTGAGAGAAGAGCAATATAAAAGAGTGTTATTTTTTCTACAAAACATTATTAAAGGGTTGCAAAGATATTTTGTTGAATTAACATGAAATTGTCTACTCAGAATTAGTGAATTGCTTTTTCTTTCTTTTTTTCTTTCTTCTTTGGTACTGGGAAATGAACCAAGGGCATTATTTCTCCCAGCTATGCCCCTCCCCTATTTAAATTTTAGAACGGGATCTTGCTAAGTTGCTGAGGGTCTTGTTAATTTGCTGAGGCTGCTCTAGAACCTGCGATCCTCTTGTCTCAGCTTCTCAAGTACTAGAATTACAGGCTTGCACCACCATACCTGATTCAATAACTGCTTTTTGAGAGAAAATGCAACTGAAACTAAACTCTTGGAAGGGGCAGAAGTGGTGATGTTTGTTTGCTTCAGTGATTCAAATCTTTACCACTGTTGAATTCCAAAGCAAGGTTCCAAACTTGGTTCTGCTGTCTCCACTACGTGATCTATAAGGTTCTGCTTATGGCATAAAACACAAAGCCTATCCTCAAAAAGCTTATAAATATTTGAACTAGTCACATATTATTTCTGGTTAGAAGGCTCTACCCTTCTGAACTCTAGTAGGTAAAATGGTGCCACCCCAAAAGATATGTCCACATCGTATACTTTGAACCTGTAAATGTTGCCTGATTTGGGAAAACACCTTTGACAGATGTAGCTAATGTTCTTGAGATGAGACCATCCTGGGTTTTCTGTGTGGGCCCTGAGTCCAATGGCAAATGTCCTTAGGAGGGACAGGCAGAGAAGAAAGTGAGATGAAGACAGAGGCAGAGCTGGGAGTGATAGACACAAGCAGAGCAACCAATGTTCAAGGTCCGAGCTTTGCAGGCAGCCGCCCCAAGCTACGAGGTAGGTGTGGAAAGAGACCCTCAGATCCCTTAGAAGGAGTAATATGACTCTGCCAGCAGCTGGATTTCAGACTATAAGGAAATAAATTTATTTCATTGTAAGCCACCCAACTGTTGGTGATCTGATAATGTAGCCCTAGATTTTTACCTAGATTAGCATAACATTGCCCCCTATGTACCTAACTGAAAGATAACACACAATGAGAGTCGAGATGTATGATATCAGCGGATAGTTACTAAACTATAACAACAAAGTGCACCTTTCTTGCTCACTACCAGTTTGTTGGCTTTCCCTCAAATTTGTATGTTAGTGATTTCAGAGGGCTGTGTGGGAAGAGGAGAGATTTGCCCTTAGCTTGAAGAATGGTGAGATGGAAAGAAGGGAGATGGCAAGTCTTTGCAGCACTGGCATCGATGTGTGTGGGAGGGAACCTGGTAGTGATGCTGAACATAAGCTTTGAGGTGTTCAAAGTGCACAGCTGCAGATGAGCCAGTAGTTAGTAGCCAACAGAAATGTGTTAGAATTTTGTAAAAAATGTGCCTTGTGTACTAGACATAACTTTAAAGTTGTCTCAAATCTTAGTTGTAGGAGAAGTTAAAAATCAGCTTTAGGAGCCTGCAGACTGTCCATTTGCAGGAAAAATGATCAGAGGTAGTAGATGTGTCCTGTCAGTAATACTGGAGAAAGGAATAAATATTGGTTATATGCCTCATGCCAATTGAGTCCACTTGGCCTCCAGGGTGCAGGATCAATCAAGGAATGTTATTAACATAAGGAGAGCCACGTGGTAGTTATGCTGTAATGGAGGCCCTGGGAAATGCCTGGGAGATGGATCTTCCTTTGCACGTGTTCACCTCTCTGGGGCAGAACCTGTGGACCTCTTAGCATTAGCCCAGCCTCCATCCTTCCCTCCTTCAACTATTGCTCACTCAGCTAGCCATCTTTCTACAATACTAGTCTGATCAAAGTTCTTTTTTTCTAGTCTGGTCATGTAAAGGCATGTTCCCATCTCCTGTTTACTGTGACCCTAAGTCTTTCCTTCATGGAACTGTATTTTAGCCATCCTGAAGCTGTTTTGCATAGTATCTGCAAAGGCACTATGCTCAGCCTATTCATCCATAAGGCAAATTCATTCATTCTTCAAAGCCCAGCTCCACTGTCCCCTCTTGTGGAATCACTTTGACTACTAAAATAGAGTTACTCTCTTGTTTGGTCTGCCACTGGCCTATACTGGGTTCAAAGCCTGAAACTATGCATCATATGCTACTATCTTTATGTAACCATCTCTCATAATAGACTGTAAGTACAGAGGGTAGAAACTTTGCCTTCTTAGTGAAGGCAGGGGGATCTCTTCTTTGCCTGGTGTAGGCCTGGGAAAATAATTGGTATTCAATAAATGTTTGATGAATAAATGAAAGAATGACTAGTCCTTTCTGTGATTAGTAAGCTCTTAAAAGCTCTTAAGACAAGTACATTTACTCACAAGTCATTAATGTACGATAAGCTTGTCTCTGCACTTAAAAGATCTTTGAGGGAGATGGCTTTTTTCTCATGTTTAAAAATTTAATAAGTCAGTATTTTTTATCAAAGTAATACAAGTTCCTTTTATAAAATCTGGAAAATAAGAATACACATGAAAGCAAAATTCATCTTTAGTCCCATCACCCAAAGATAAACACTATTAATTTTTATTTGCATCTAATTAAATATACATCCATATGGTTAGGGGAGCCAATAATTGTGATAAAATATGACATGTTTGAAAACACAATCATATACTAGTATTTCTCTCTCTCTCTCTCTCTCTCTCTCTCTCTCTCTCACACACACACACACACACACACACCTATTATAGTAATACAAGTTACTATAAAATCCAACCCCAGAAGGTTCAATGACTTCAACACCATAGAAATGTAAGTCTCACTCACATAATGTATAAATCAGGTATTTATGATCAGCTACATGATGAACCTAGACTATACCCATCTTACAGCTCTATAATCCTCATCAGAGAGCTTCCAGGATTTCTGTATTCCCACAGAGTGACAAGCCTGAGCCATAGTGTAAGGGAGAGGTTGAGAGATGGGTCTAATGTGACCTGGATTATTTCCATTCAGTTTCAGTGGCTGGAACTCAGTCCACATGGCCCTATGCAAGCCCAAAGCAGTCTGGGAATAGCATTTATCTTTGTGCCCAGAAAGAAAAGAAAAAGGACTTGCTGAATCATTAGTCATTCTCTGCTGTATATTCCTTTGTAACATAATGTTTTCATTTAAAAACAATTTAATTGGAATGATGTAATAGCATTACTATTATAAACCTTAGAAAAATAGTAATCTGTTTGCTTAACTGTCAACTTTTTGAAATATTCGAGAAAACCATTGTTTCATATATGGTAATTAGCCACACACAAATCCATGACAGGTCATCGTTATTGTGAATTTTTTTCTTTATCAACATAATGGGACACTACTTATCAGTGCCATTCCCTTGAGTTCTGTTCTGCTTTAAATAAATGATATCATTCATATGTCCCTTTTATTTGCATTTGCCTGGTCGTGTTCCTAATATTTCTGAATCACATATTTTTTTATTTGTATCACTTGTAGATTGTACACAGGTAGATTTTTTAACCCAATCTAAGAGTCTTTGTTTTTAAAATCTTCTAATGCCTTTGATGTTTATTCACCAATTAAACTGCTAGTTGTACATCTGTTCTTATGTTTTATGATTTCTGAGAGTTTTTTTTTATGTAGAGACTGTGTAACACTTTTTGTATTTATTTTGTCAACCTACATGCTGCTTTATATTTCTATTATGACATTTTATGATTTGCTTCTCTAAAAGTATTTTTTCTCGAGTAAATTGAATAATTGCCAGTTTTTTCTTTGTATCCTACAACTGCTTGTCTTTAAAAAAAAAAAAAAAAAAAAAAGCAACAATGATGCTTTAGTAGAAAATCCAGTTTTCCAAAGCCATTCAGTGAATGAACAAATGAAACCAAGGTAATTAATTCTCTCTAAACATAAGTAGAAAATTTTTATGCTTTATTTCTCTCTACTTCCACATCCTGCTCAGTTTTAGCCATTTGTATAACTTGAGTTACTAGACCCAATTTAACATTAGTGATATTTCCATTATATGTCTCTTTCATATGTAAAGAGAAACTGTGCTATCTATAGAATTGTGTACCATTTTATTACCACAAAACATATATTTGTGTGATGAACCCAGTAATATTTAGCTCAATTCAAAGCATTCTACCTCAAATCCTCAGCATAACTTAATCTGCAGTGAGAAGTAACTTATGCTGGTAATTTCACAATCGAGATAGATCACTTTAGTAATAAATCCTTGACAAGTGTAATGCACATGGCACTCCATGTCATTCACCCCTTATTTTCATTTACAGGGTACAAGCCCCACTTCCACTAAGGGCCCATCCCTATTCCTTACAGTCCACTTTCCCTTGTCTTCTATAATATTCATGATTTAAGTTGCACAATTCATCCATTAATTATAAGCCAGTTTCTAGCATTCCCTCATTCTTGCTTGCATGCTAACTTATCTCAGCAACTAAAACATAATTTCCTTAATGGCAGAGGCCACGTTCTATTTTCTCTATGTAGCCACAGTCATCTAGCATACAAATGAACACTGTAGATACTGACTATATATTTATTGCTTGGGTTGATAATATTAAAGGTTAATTTCAGTTGCTTGTTTCAAATTTCTTCTCTCAGTTAAGTTTGTAAAAGTTAGCAAAACAGTATAGCAGCTGCCTGAGTTTGTGCTGCTGTAACAGAATATCTAAGGCTGGGTAATTTATAATGAATAGAAACTTATTTTCTCATAGTTCTTGAGGCCAGGAAGTCCAAGTTCAAGGCTCCATCCTATGGTGAGGGCCTTCTTGCTATGTCAACACATGGCAAAAGGTAGAAGGGCAAAGAGAAGGGAAAGGGAGGTGAACTCATCCTTTTATAATAAAATTAATCTCACTCATGGGGGTTGGAGCCTTCATTGCTTAATCGTCTCTTGCAGGACTCATCTTGTAATGCTGTTAAAATAGCAGTTAATTTTCAATGTGAGTTTGAAGGGGACAAACACTCAAATCATAGCTCCAATCTAATTCAGAACAAAAACTTATTTTTAATTTTAACTCTATAGATGAAATGACATAATATGAAATGATTGAAAGTTGGTCCCAACTACAATGAAAAAGATTAAAAAAAAAAATCTCTGTGAGAGACAAGAGCATCTGCTTCATCAACAACAATCAGTAGCAGTAATAATGACTACAAGTTTTATTGCCAGATATAAAACTAAGGAATCACATTCATTTTCTGATATAATTCTTACCTCAACCTGTATGGGCTTGAGATATAGCTCAGTAGTAGAGCATTTATCTAGCATGTGTGTGGCCCTGGGCACGGGTTCAGTCCCTAGTACCACAACAAAGCAGAACAAAAAACACCTCAAAATAGGAAGGAAGCTGTTTCCTTCTTATTCATAAACATGATCAATTTGAGGCCAGTAGAGATAGAGATAACATAGAGAGAGATAGATGACAGATAAGATAACTTTAGAGATTATATATTATGGAATGTTGAAGCCAGGCTTTGAACTACACATCAATTTGTTCTGACTTATTCTCAAAACCATAGATCCACACTTATTGGTTACTCATTATGAAGATACCAAATACTATACTTTGTTTTTAGATATGGCATCTAAACTAGGACAGGATTTTACACTACACAGAAATGAGTTAGAATTTTGACTCTTCTACTTGCTGTCTGTGTGAACTTGGGTATATTACTTAACTCCTCGTCCCTAATTTTCTTATCCATAAAACGGAATCATATTTACATTTTCAGGTTGTTAACATAATGAGTGTTAATGTATAGAATGTGTTAGCACATGGTAGTTGTTCAGCTGGTGGCTATTATTATTGTTAAAACAATTATCACTCATTATCACTCTGCCTTCTCTGTATCTCAGGCTATCGAAGTCTGATTTTTCTGTTCAAGACTCATCTTAAATGGCATTTTCATCCCTGTTATTAGTAATTAGCAGGCAACTAACATCCCTTGCCTTTTAATCTTAATCTATTTGTGTTACAAGGCCCTTTTCATATTTTCTTTTTGGTCAATTATTTTTATATTTGTTTTCTCTCTCTCTTAGCTTGATATTTTTTCAGAATAAAAACTACCTCTTACTTCCCTTCACACTCTCTGCAGTCTTATGTGGCAATTCACTGAGTAGGTCACCAGCTGTATTTGTCAAGTTTGGTTGGCATGACACTGAGTATTTGTTAACTCCCATTTTTGCTGAATGATTTAGAAAAGCACAACTTCACTCCTTTCTATCACTGACCTAAACATTCTAATGATTCATTCTACTGCAGAACTATATCTGTAGGTACAGAGTTGAATCAAGTGAGTAAATGGCCAACACATTCTCAAATACCTTTGAAAGAAAGGAAAGGCTGAATTTCTTAATATTCTTATGGTAGGGCTGTTCTCAGTCTTGGTTGATTGGGTTGACACTTGACATGGTTTTTAGTAATCAACATTGCTTTGAGTGAATATGAGTTTCAGTGAGCTAAGGAGAACTTTAATGACCTTTAAAATCTCATATTAAATAAAATACAGGGGAACTGGTGTGGTAAGCTGACACCGCTTGAAAATATTTTATAAGAGAAGAAAAAAAGAAGAAAGACTGTTTCGGAATCCTGTAAATAGCCAATAAAAATTCACCTTGTCTGTGTATTGTCCTAGGAGACCCAATCTCATTTACATTTATTAGAAGTAATGATGTAGTGTCCTGCAGATAATTAACACAATAAAATGCTGCTAATTTCACAGTGTCATTATAAAATTTGCCAGTTCAAATTAGAAAGTGATTAACCCTCTGAGTGAGGCGATGACATTTCCATTCCCAGTTTGTGAATTAAATTTGAAAGGATGTTTCCCCTAGCTTGAAAGTTCAGCTCTCTTACTATCCTAGCATCTTCTTTTTCTGTACCATCTTATTACCATGCCTTTCTAAGAATGAACACTCTGGACTTAAGCAAGATAATGTGTGATAATTTTGTGTCTCAGAGTGTCCTGGTTTTCAGCATTGGCTTGTCATTATTTTGAGACAAGCCTATGCTTATATATCCTTTATTTAAAAGGAAGGGTGGGCATCCAAACATGATCCATTTTCAGGTATACAGAGGGAATACACCAAGTGATGCATGCTTGTATGTCTATATCACTTTGAATCTCACTATGACGTATAACTAAATTGCAAAAATAAAACTATAGAAAGTAAAAAATAAAAGGAAGGGTAGAACTGAGGAAAGAAGAAGTGGATAGGGGAGGGAAGAACAGAAGGACACAGAGAGGGAGGAGAGGAGAGAGGAAACAGTAGTCTCAGATGAATGTAATTTCATTGAGTAATGAACTTCTTGTTGGTGCATCTAAGTATGAAAATTCTCCATTAACACGTTGCCTTCTGTGCTTCATTTCATTTAACGGCAGTTACTCCTTAACCTTTGCCCGGACACTACTTTATTCATTTACTGCATATCTCTCATCCACAACTAATTTTAATTAATTCCTTAAAAAGGAATAAATGTATTAAAGAGAAAAGATTTATAGCACCTCATCTTAAATATTCCTACTCAAATGAAATCCTCTTAAAGAATATTTAATGAGGGAATGATATTGTAAATGAACAAAACCTTGAGTTAATGATAAAATTGTCCAACCTGTTAAGACAACTATTAATTGGATAAATCTGATGCATACATTTATAAAGCTGGTAAAAATATGGAGCCATGCCCTTTCTCCCTCCTTCACTTCTTTTCCTTCTCTAATGATTCATTCAGGGATAGATAATATATAACCAATGTAAGATGCTCTTTTAAAGTGCAGGGAGCCGGGCGTGGTGGCGCACGCTTGTAATCCCAGCATTCGGGAGGCTGAGACCGGAGGATCCGGGTTCGCGGCCAGCCTCAGCTACCTAGTGAGGCACTCCGCAACTTAGTGAGACTCAGTTTCAAAATAAAGAATAAAAAATAGGGCTGGGGGTATAGCTCGGAGGTAGAATGCCTTTGAGTTCAATCCCCAGTACCGCAAAAAAAAAAAAAAAATAAATAAATAAATAAATAAATAAATAAAGTGCAGGGATTTATGTCTGAAGCACTGGAACCTGCTAGGTATCTCTTTTTAAAATATACTTTCATTGGTGCATTGTAAACTATCCAATGTCATACGAACATACATGCACACAGTACTTGGTATGATGCTTGGGTATCTTTAATAAAAAATAATGAAAATGTTCAGAGATCTCTAAAAGCTATCCTTTTCAGAACATTTTATTTAATAATTTTCTCGATGTTTATGAATGCATTTGTTACTACCGATACCTTCTTTGCAAAGCTGTGCAATTTTAACATTGAAATACCCCAGGGATTTTGTCCTAGGATTTATTAAGCTGCATGTGATTAAATCTAGCCTGAACCAGGTTAAACAAAAAGAGGGAATCTTTAGACTGATGATCCTGGATCTGCTTTCCTCTGTGTGGCTTCATTCTCAGGCAGATTCGTTTTACTTATGACCCTCAGCAGCCCAAAGTCAATATCTTACCAGTTAAACAGCCCTCATGGACAAAGGAAGACTCTAACCAGGTTCTTGTGCTTGTGGTGAAGACTAGATCAGGTACAACACCGTGGTCATCCAAGGCCACTCTTGACTAGCCATATTGGGACACAAGTCTACCTGAGCAGAAAGATTAGTACCACCTAAAACAAATGATTAAAATGGAAGGAGAGGAGATCATATAAGGACTAAGGTGATACTATTACCAAAAAGAGGAAAATGTTGGACAATTAAAAATCAACTGATATCCAGAATAATTACCCAAAACAAATTCATTGTATAAATGGAAAGAATGAGACCTGAAGAGGCTCTGCCTGCATCGCAGGTAGTGCCAGAATTCTGGAATCTCACTGAGATTCAATCATTCTTCTGCCATTTGTCTGTGGTTTAAACAACTGAGAGAATAAATGGGCTCTCATGTCCTCATTCTGATATCTTGCAACTCTGTGATTCTGTGAGAAGTGTGGAGGCCGATGACTCTGAACAAGTCAAACACCTGAAGCTTTAGTCCCAGCTCATTTTAAAACTGTGTCACTTGAGAAATTCATTTCAGCTCCATGGCCTTTAGTTTCCTTATTCATATACAGAAGGGAATAGCATTAATCAAGGTTTTTGAGTTTTTGTTGGGATAGAATTGTTTTTTAAATAAACTACATATTAATGACCTTCAATCAAGCAGATCTAGATTTATGTTTATTTAACTGATATATACTTTCAACATGGGTTCTTTTCTTAGTGTCATTCATCAATAACAACAAAAGCTACTATAAGCTGCACTTATGTGATTGTTACTAGACAATGTCATCAGTAATATAAAGAGTCACAGTGAAAGTTTCACAGAGCACCCTATCTTCACCTGCATACAACTGTGCTCCAATTTGAGATATGAGCTTTACACTTTTGCACAGAAAGGTTTTTGTCAGAGTGATCATTTGTTCTTGTAGTTAAAAACTTGTTTTTATCAGCAAAGTGTACTTCTGTGGTTCAGAGATAAGCTTGATGCTAGGATTGCCCAAAAGGCCTTCCTTAGTACCCAAGGTCTCGGGCTCTGTGTGGTAAGCCTATGGGGAGCTTGACCCGGGAGCATGGAGCTCAGTGTTGGTGGCTGGCAGCTACTGATTCTTATTTTTACTGATGGGACACAGAAATCTTTCGTGTAAGTTCTATGGGAATTGGAAACTAAGAACCAGCACAATGGAATCCTTCACTGTAGCTGACTAGAAACTATTGGCTTTTAATGGGGAGATTTAAAAGTAGCAGCCACAAGTGTGTTCCAAGATGCCTCCCTCTTGTTTGATGGCAAGTTCTTACCTATAATAATGCAAAGCACAGGCGGAAAAGGAGTCAACCCACTAATTTCCTCCATGGAACATTTGGGCTCCTCAGACTGTAGCTGGAGAACCAGCACACAAGATGATCTTTCTTATCCCACCAGCTATTAAGTGAGAAGCACAGAAAAAAGCCAGCCGCTCTCAAGTTCCTACACTCCATCAGTGGTCAAGTATGAGAAGAATTTTCTTGCATCTAATTTTTTTTATTTGCTTAGAGAATGAAACACACACACACACACACACACACACACACACACACACACACACACAGAGTCTTCCACAGTCTTACTCATAAGAGTCTCATCTACAGCCTAGAGGCACCATTCTGTGTTTGTTATTACAAGTTTCTTCCCTTGGTAACTTTATAAGAAATTAAAGTTCCTTTGTTTTATCTTCTGCTGAAAAGGCAGATTAGGAAAGTACATATTTAAATTCGATTTGACTACAGCTCCCACAAAACCCCATGTGGAGATGATGCCCGATGCCCGGTTGGTGTGTCCGATCGCAACAGAGGGAAGTGAAGCTCATGTTTAAAGATGCCCATGATGTATGGTTGAAATCTTCTGGGCGGGAGTGCCTTGGAGCAAAGGGCATAATTATGGAGTGTGCTGATTGGAAAGATTAAGGATGACAGAAGTCAAACGTCTGGTTACACAATGTTTTTTCAGTGCAATTAAACTGAGACTATTTCATCCACCGGCAAGGAAACAAATTGCTTAACCTTAATCTATGCAACAATTTCTCCCACACATAAATGCCCTTTCACTGTTCAATCTGGTCCCTCCTCTGCTGCAAACTTCAACACATAGACCATTTGACCTTTGTCAGGGAGGCTTTGTCCTCTTATCTCCACCTCCATTCTTCCTTCTCCCCAGTGAACATTGTTCTCTCTATATTACACTGCACTTAATTTTAAGTAACTTTGTTAATGATATTGTTTATAGTATAATTATAGCATAGAATGGAAGTATTTTATTAACTGGAAAACTTCAAACTCACCCTTTAAATGGTGGTTACATTGGGAACCTCCCTGTTTGCAGATTAATTCTTGGAATAGGGAGCAGGATTAATTTCCATTTTATATCCAATGAAAATCTAGAGGAAGACAAGATTAAATGATGCACTTACATCTTTTAGTGGGTACTCCTCGAAGCCAAGAGCTGTGTGTTTAATTTCTTTTCTCTTAGAATTTAGATATAGCTGGTAAATCTGTTAATATATCATTCACATGGCTATTTTTATTTTTTTCTTTCTAAGTAAAAAAAAAAAAACCTATATTATGTGTAAGATGTTATACCTTTTACATACATAATTTTGTTTAACCCTCATAAAAACTCAACAGGATGGTTAATTTTATTCATTTTACATGTGGGAAAGAGCCTCAAATTTAACTAAATTGACTGAGTTAGAATTGAATAGAGATTGGTCTAACATCCATACTTCTCCACTGTGTTATGGTGCATTTTGTACAAACCAAAGGATTTTAGTATGCCAAATTTATAGGAACATTCAGAAAAGGTAAAGGCTTAAACAGAGTGAGGATTACTCTGTATCATTTATATCCACTTGTCATGTGACTCACAGACCTGCTGTTTCCCTACTGAGAGCCTCATTTTCCTCAGTAGTGAGTTCACTGAATCTATGAGATTTCTTGCAAAGCTAACAATCCAGGAGTGTTACTCCACTGAATGTTTTAGCTTAGATTTCCTTAACTACATAGGGATCTAAAACTAAAAAGAAAGAAAGAAAGAGAATTCAAATTCCCAAGAGCTTATAAACTCGATTTACATTAAGATAATGGGACAATTCCACTTAGAGAAACAAGACAGAAGAAAAGGGTGGGGCTCTGTGTGTATCTTACTTTGTGCAGAAACTCCACTCCTCTTCCTCCCTACAAGTTCTAGGAGTGAAGTACAAGATAGTATCATGGGTGTTTGCAGTGATACAAAGAGCCAAAGATTTTTCACTTATTATTTCATCAGGGGATATTTTTTGTGCTACCATTCATTTGGCTGCCTTTATCACTGCTTATTGTCCTCCTTTGGGATTGCATTAAAGTTTAGATAACATACATCTCAAACACATCAAGAACAAAGGCTTTTTAAAAGTGTTGTAACATTTCAATTGAGGAACAATTGAAATGTTACAGTGTGGCTGGCTGCCAAGAGGAGGGTGGATGAAGGAGCTACTGCCTTGAGCATGGGGCTCTGTTGGCTACTGTTTGCAGGGCCTCCTACCTTGATGAGATCTGGGGGAAGGACTTGATATAAAATCTGGCAAGTGCAAGGGACATGGAACATGGTAAAGTACAGACTTGCAGCTTGCAAGAGGGAAAAACAGTTTGAATATGTTATTGATTTTCCTGGATATGATTAGGAGGAGGTTTCCCAGGTGGAGGAGGAGAATAGATGCCCCCCAGTAATAGAGTTCTCAGAGAGGTAGAAGGAAAAGACTTAATAATAGTTATAATAGGCTGTCCCAACCATTGCAATAGTGCTAGAAAGAGATGGGCAGGATGAAAAAAAATGTACAATGGCAATGAGAATTGACAGAATTGAAGGAAGGTTGAGCATAAAATCTTTGCCCCAAAGCTGAATCTCTGGATATGATGAGGTTGGTCAATTCTATAAAGAGAGTGAGAAAGGAGGAAGGATCAGAGAGGCCGCTGATGCTCTTGGCTTGGACACCTGGGGGGATGGTGATGTCATTGGGTGAGATAGGGGAAGCAGAAGGTGGAACATGTCTGAAAGGATATATAATGAGTTAAGTTTGGAGGTATGTGAAGTCTATAGGAGCTGTAGATTATCAAAGCAGAGATATTGAGTAGGAGAGAAATCTGAGCTAGCAATATGAAATGTGGATACGATCAACATTCAGGTGAGAGCAAAAGTTAGAGGCATGGGAAAGCTCCTCCAGGAAGGGTGAGTCAAATGGAGCCAGAGAAAATCTTAGAGCAGAACTCTGAGGACTACCAGTATGTCAGGTGGAAGCAGAAGAAGAGGAATCAGCAATGTCTAAGAAGTAGAGGAGCCAGGCATGGTGGTGCACACCTGTAATCCAGTACTTTGGAGGCTGAGACAGAAGGATCACAGGTTCAAGGCCAGCCTCAGCAACTTAGCCAGGCCCTTAGAAACTTGGTGGGATCCTCTTTCAAAATAAACAGGGGCTGGGGGTATATTTCAGAGTTGGAACACCCCTAGGTTCAATCCACAGTACAAAACTAAATAAATAAAACAAAGTCAAAAGAGGTAGAGGAAAAGTGCAATGGAAGACAAAGGCTGAGAGCTTCAAGAAGAAGACTGTAAGGTTAAGAAAATCCTAGAACAGGAAACTCAGGTAAATAAGATAATCATTACCAAATTTGCAACTTCTCTGTATGTCTAAAGAACTTGTATAAGAATATAAAAATGAATATTAAGTTATTTTAATATTTTTTCTTACTCTAGCAACATAAAGCAAATGTGGGATAGACATGTTTATTCTTGTTGTGGTGTCTGTGGGATATACATCTTACTGATAAAAGGTATGTGCTTTCTGAAAATGGAGAATGTTTTTTGCCTAACATATATACATTGTCCAATAGGTCCTGAATCTTTAATAAGATCATTCCAGGCTTATAACTCTCCTCTACAGCAAGAGCTTCATGTCCAGGCTGACCCAAAGAGAAGTCAAATCTGGCTTTTCACATCCTAAGTGGGTATTTGACAGCAAACATCTCCATTCAAAAAGAGTAATGTACACCATAAGGATGTCTGGAAAAGCAGTGCTCTCTCATTCAAAAAGAGTAAAGTGTGTCATGGCTATATTTAGATCTCGGCCCAATTAAATCTCTGCTCAAATTGTTCTCTTTTGATTCTTGATTTTTCTGGTATGCAATGATGCCTGGCAACTGCCCATGCTTGGCATTAAAAGTAGCACATTTCTTAGAATCTTGCTTCTTACTGATAATGAAAATATCATGTACCTATCTCATATAAGCAAGACGCTAAATTAGCCATGAAGATTTTGGCAGCATTTGTGGAAATGGGCAGAACCAATGTTGGAAGCTGTGTCTTGCTAATTGCTTTGTAGTCTTCACTATAGGTGAGCACAGAATATACACAGATTCCATAAATACTGGTTCCTGCACCTAAAGAGGGTATGGTATCTTTCCTAAATTTCATGTCTTTACTAACAAAGTCATTAAACCTACAAGTTGGAGTTAATATTTTTCTATTCATGGTTGGGATTTTTTTTTTTAATTCAAACCACCTAGGGAAAAATTATTAACCATGACATTGTTTATAACAAAGACTGGAAGTAGCTTAAGTATCAGGGGAGGATACTATGGACACTCAGCATGATTCAAAGCCTTATTTCTAGTTTCTTATGTAATGACCCCTCTTTCCTGACTTGAGTAATAACAGAGATAGTCCCAAGAGGTCATAATAGTTCACAAGAAAAAGAGCCCAGAGTGGGCTATCTAGCATCTGGGACTCTGAATCCAGACTGTGTTCCTAAAGTATCAAGTAAGGAGGGGAGGGGCAGGAGGAGGGAAAGTAAAGAAGAAGGAGGGAGAGAAGCAAAGGAATGAAGGAGGGAAGCAAAGGAATGAAGGAGGGAAGGAAGGAAGGAAGGAAGGAAGGAAGGAAGGAAGGAAGGAAGGAAGGAAGAAAGGAAGGAAGGAAGGAAGGAAGGAAGGAAGGAAGGGAGGGAGGGAGGGAAAAGAAAGAAAGACAGAAAGAGAATCTAAATTAATATGCAAATTTTCAAAATCACTATAACACACCAATAAAGACAGTAACTAAAAGCCTCTGCTGTGGATTTTAGAGCACTAATGAATTCTTATTGAGACCTTTTAATGTGCCGGGAATTAGACCATCACATCCTATGATCGTTTCTTAAGGAAACTCAACTGTTGCTTCTAATCTTTATAAAATCATTACGGAGGAGCTCCTCAGCATCAGGCACTATGCCATGTGCTCTGCGTACAGAGATCAGCTAGATGTTTGTTTGTTCTGGTTTCTCATCACTTATGTAAAGCTGTAGGATGTGCAGCTGAAAGGGTATTACAGGATCTCAAAGCCCCCATGGTGGGTAACCCATAGCACTCTAGAGAGCTAGGTGTAACTCATGCTAGGTTTTCAAATATTCTAAAGCAAAGGTGACAGATTCACATGCAAATGCTGTCAGAAGTCCTCGAAACTCCTACCTCCAACTTCCATTATTTCTGGCTTCATTCTTCCACAAAGTTCTATCCTTGGAGTTAGAAACATGGCTATCAACAAACTCCAAATTTGTAACTCCAAGAAACTCCTGGGTTTCAAGTGAAAAGTTTTTAAAGAAAATACAATGATTGGTTCAATCTGGCTTTGGTATGCAGCCTCAGATTAATCAATGATCCAGTGTGCTGGATTATGATAAATGGACTGTCGGGGGCCTAGTTCCGCGGGCTAGACCTCGCCTCTAGATGGCGCCTGGCAGAGTGCCAGAAGCCGCTGCAGGAAAAACATTCTAGGGCTGTGCCACGCCAGAGCGCATGCACCAGCACGCCCGACTCATGGCCGGGCCAGGTGAGAGCTGTATGAGACACCTCGTGGCTTAGACCCGGTGCAGGTATAAAAACCTCCACCTCTCGCATAGAGCGAGCACGGCTAAGAGCGCGGCTGAAAGTGCGGCTGAAAGAGCTGCTGGGGAAAGGCTGGTTGGGAAGTTGCTGGGCTGGGAAGTTGCTGGGAGAAGTTCTGGGAGGAAC
>PVLC010005482.1:39256-76049 GCA_004027655.1 Graphiurus murinus
GTTTGTGGGTTACTAGTGGAAGACGGGTTGCTAGAGAGAGGGGTTATTGGAAGTTTGTAGGAAAAGCACTATTTGGAAAGACGACCTCAGCACTGTGTTTGTTATCGTTTGTGCAACGCCTTGATCCCAGAAAGAGAGAGTTATAATAAAAGAGGTTCGAACCAGTAGCATTTAGCCGGCGTCTTTTATTGGGGCCTCACGGCTGAGGGTTCAGCCTGGGGCGCCCGATAATGGACCACTTAAATTGGGAAACAGGTAGTGGCGGCCATGGTGTATGGAGTCTCTAAGAAAGTAGAAGCTCCTTTTCAAATTAGCTGTGTCACTCACTAGCTTTATGACCTTGGACACATTGCTTAATGCCTCCTACCCAAGTTCCTCACCTGCGAAATTGTAGTATCAATGGTACTTAATTCATGGAAGTTTTGAAAGTCAGTAGCTCCAGAATCCAATTCTTATTTCCCCTGAAACTGATACTTGCTTGCAGTTTCCCTCTATCAGTAATGGTACTTTCAATTCCTCAGATGAACAGGCCCCAACTCTTAGAGTTATCATTGAGAAGTCACTTAATTTCATGCCCTATTTTTGTTTGGTCTTCTAAACTTACTTCGTCTTTCCAAATGTCTTTTATAGCTACCTGTCTTTCTTCTTTGCAACTGCCACCATACCACAAGAAACCAAGTCACTGTTTACACTGAAGACAGTAGAACCCCCTAACTGGTTTCCCCTTAGAAAGTCTAAACTTTTCCATCCATTTTTGACATCACTTACAAGTAATTATTTTATTCTCCTTGAAATAAATTCCAAAGCATTAATCTGAAAAAGAAAGAGACAAAATTGTTTGTTTCCTCCTCTGTTATTTAGTTTTCGGTTTCTTGAAATTCTTAATTCTAGAAAGAAAGAAAGTGGATGTTGGATTAATAAGAAAAATATAAATCTAAATATATATAATACTCCTGTAAACTAATGCTCTTAATATTACATATATATGCACAATATTCTCTACTTAAGCAAATTTGTGTTTATAAAATAATGTATATACCCTATAAAGATATTCTTTATAAACATAAATGTTTATTATATATAATTAAGAGACTATATCAAGAGCGTTATTTTATAGGTAAATTATAGACATGCTAATGTAAATGTGTAATCTAATAATATAATTTATTCAAAAGACATTGTAAATTCTTTTTCCTTTGTATATTTGTACATAATTTTATATTAAATTTTGCTTTGTTTTAGTTAGGTGGGAATTTAAATACTGAATTTGAGGGAAGGAGTTATGGAATTTTTAAAGCAGAGCAGTTCTATCCAGTCATGAATGTGCATGTTAAGAAAAAACTGATGATATTTAGATCAGCATGTTGGATAGGATGAATGTTTAGATTAGAAACTTAGTAGGTAAATGTCAGGTGAATCACCAAGTGGAAAAAGTCCATCATATTACTTTTTTTATTTTTAATTGTAGTTTTCTGTAAAGAAGACATGTTAAAACTCTTTTTTTCCCCCTTACTGGAATCAAAGAACTTTGAGTTTTGAATTTTAAAAGGTGATGGAATGAGTTCCTTGAGTCATTAAAAAAGGAAAAAGATAATTATCTTTTGAGGCAGTGAGATTTCAAACTCTGGTTAGCAATGAATCACCAAAGTGTTCAAAAGTTCCTAGCACTAATTTAGAAAGCATAGTATGAATATTTCTTTATTTTCAAAATTATTTTAGTGGCTTCAATGTGGTTTTGCAGGTTTTAAAAACATGTAATCAATACAACTGGAAAGTTGCAGAAACAACAGAAAAACAAATCCCCAAAACAAAAAAAAAAAAAAAAAAAGAAAAAAACTCTACTCATTGTTCCAAGATGTTGTACTTCTTTAAATTTTGCTCATGTTGTATCACATCCTCTTAAAAGTATAAAGTGTTTAGTATACATTATGCTTTACTGTGCTTATTAATATTTATCTTTTTATAGTTAATATTATGTAATGTGGAGTAAATAACAATGTAAACACAAGTAAGTGTTTCAGGATGCAATCTTCACCATTTTCTCTTTGGTGTAGGTCATAACCCCTGTTCAATGCCTTGTATTTATGTAAAAGTCAATACCTTGTATCACTAAAAAGTTCTGTTTTAAAAAGAGAAAGTACATGATAAGTCTTCTTTCATCCTAGAATCACCTTGTTAGTTGCCCTTCTTATAAACCACTGAAATGCAAACCAGCATTTTTGTATCCTGAAGACACACATACACACTTACTCATACATGTACCCAAACACACTTTGCTGTATATCAACAATGTGAATAGCAGATGAACTTGGTAATTTTTAATTCAATTATTTTCATGAATAATTTTCCTGATTTTCATTTTCAAAACTGATCTACATATCCTCATTTCTTTCCCAAAATTGGGCCAGGTCTAATGACTTCCAGCCATAGTAGACACACATCTTTTGATTCTGAAAATGTCATTATATGAAAAGATAGTTGATGGATGAAAAGTCTCATGCTGACCCCACATATTGGTTAGGACTCACTAGAGTAACAGAAGTCACAGGATATGCATATTATCAAAGGGGATTTATCCAGTTGGCATACATCCAAGTGCTGTAGTCCCAAATAATGCCTGCATGCAGAGAGCTGGAGGAACCAGGAGTTGATGAAGCAGCCCAAGAGCTGGAGTCTCAGAATGAGAGCAACCACTGATGGAGTTCCAGTCCAAGATGGAAAGTCCAGGAAACTCTCCAGAGAAATGATGGTAAAAGTCCAGATGCAGTTTCTTCAGGAAGAACAACATATCGATGCATGCATTCACCTGGCTTTCCTCTTCTTTTTATCCAAGTCTTATACCTATCAGAGCCATACTACTTACATTCAGAGCTGTACTTCCCCTTAAATATGCCATTACATAAACCAATTGTCTCATCAACACATCCAAAGTCACATAATCTTGAATGTTTCAAAATTCAGTCAAATTGGCAATCCAGGCTAATTGTCACACCATGATTTCTAATTCTTCTTGTTGTTTTACAGTTTACCAACTAAAGAGTGATATGTGAATAGGCTAAATTTAGAGTTAAAAACTATGTAGAAGCCAGGAGCAGTGGTGCACACCTGTAATTCCAGTACTTGGAAGACTGAGACAGGAGGATCACAGGTTGGAGGACATCTTTAACAAGTAGTGAGATTCTCATCAATTTAGCAAGACCCTGTTTCCAAATAAGAAATAAAATCGGGCTGGGTGTGTAGCTCAAAGGTAGAATGCCTCTGGGTTCAATCCCCAAGACCACAAAACAAACAAACAAACAAAAAACTATGTGGAGCATATATGTATATTCTGTCTCTTAAATTCCTATTTATCTAAAAAGTAGAGGTATGCTTCTCTTTGGCGGAAAGAGGGATTGAAATAAAGACAAATACATAGAAGGCTTCGAAATATTTGTAATTCTTTCTTTAAAAAAATCCATATCAAAATAATAAGATTTGGCACAACTGGTTGAAGAGTACCTGAGCTTTGTTTCATTTGTATTGTCTATCCTTCTACTTTCCTATTTACTCAAAGTATTTTATTAATAAAAATCTCAACCTCAGAAAAAGGGTACTTTAAAAACAGGAGCCAAGGTTCTTAGCATAGCCAACAGACTTTTCATCATGTGTGTCTTGCTTGCTGCCTGCTCTGCCCTCACTATTACTCTCCCGTTGGCCTCTCCAGACTCACCAAGTTATTCACCAACCCTGAAAGACAAAAGGGCTCTCTTCTACCCATCTCCTAAGTATGCTCCTAAGTGCTTCTACTCTGCTTGAAATCCTATCTCAATCTGGTAAACTCCTGCTCCTACTCTAAAACCTTCCTTGGGATCACTTCTGTGAAAGCCTGTGTGGCTCTTCCAGACAGAATTAAACACTTCTCTTTTCTGTGTTCGTTGTCTCTGCACCTTCAATAAACAGCATTTTGTTTTGGTCTATTTGTCTTCTATAGGCAATAAACTAGTTTAGAATTTTCTACTCTTAGCACTTTTTGGAACAAAAATTTAAAATTATCATTAGTTATTATTTTAATTTTTAAGGTAATACATTCCCCTTTTTAAAATTTCAACAATTTAGAAGTGTATAAGATAGGAATATGGCCGGGCCTGGTGGCACACGCTTGTAATCCCAGCATTTGGGAGGCTGAGACCCGAGGATCCGGGTTTGAGGCCAGTCTCAGCTACCTAGTGAGGCACTCCACAACTTAGTGAGACTCTGTTTCAAAATAAAGAATAAAAAATAGGGCTGAGGTTATAGCTCGGAGGTAGAATGCCCCTGAGTTCAATCCCCAGTACTGAAAAAATTTTAAAAAAAGGAACTTACCTTGCTTTGCTTTCTGTTCATTTTAGTCCCTATAGTTCACATTATTCTCAAAATCTGTATTATATTTCATATTACGTATATAATTCAGGGTGACTCAAGAAGCCAGTAGCATGGTTGAAACTGTAAAGAGAAAGAGAATGTAGAGGCTCTTAAATTAGGAAGAACTTAGGTTTACTAGTTGGAAAACAACCTCACGATTGACTTAATTCAGGACTGACTTAATTGAACAACGTCAACAGACCTTGCTTCCTTTGCTCTGCATTCCTTAGTATCACCTTCATTTTTGGATGGCTTTCCTCAAACTAACAGATAAGGGCTGGATTTCACTTTTAAAACCACACCATGGGTGGCCGTGGTGGTGCATGCTTGCAATCCCAGCATTTGGGAGGCTGAGACTGTAGGATTTGGGTTTGCAGGCAGCCTCAGCTACCTAGTGAGGCACTCCGCAACTTAGTGAGACCCTGTTTCAAAATAAAGAATAAAAAATAGAGCTGGGGGTATAGTTGGAGGTAGAATGCCCTTGAGTTCAATTCCCAGTACCACAACACACACACACACACACACACACACACACACACACACACACACACACCATGGAGAACAATAAGGTATTAGCTTCATGAGTCTTTTCATCCTTCCAAAGCCAGGTTTTACTGTTGACTCATAAAGTATATTCTTATTGCACACTGTTCATCAGAATACTTGAACTATATTTGGTGCCTTGTAGTACAAGTCAGAAATGGGTATGAATAAATTAGGGTGATATATGCTTGAGATGATGGTTTTGATAATGGAGGTGAGGAAGTTGAGCCCAAGGAAAAGTTATAATAGTAGTTTGAGGGTTTGTTTTTTCAATTTGAAATGAAGGTAGGAAGAATGTCAGATTTCTGTTAATGAGAGATAGTGTAACAGAAGAGGCAAGAGGTCTCAGATTAATTTTTTTCTTTTCTCTGCTAACTGAGAAAACTTGAACATAAGAGATTTGGTCATTCATCTTACATCTGATTTTTGATAAAATTAGGAAACAAAAAGAGACTTCAGATAAATGAAACCAGTAGAATAGAGGAAGGAGTTTGGGAGAGGGAGACAGAGAGCAGAACAAAGTAGAACGGATGAAGGAAACAGTTCAAGTAATGCTATGTCCATATTTGGAGGTTACCACTACTGATCTCACTAACCTGTACAGGGAGGGGGTTGAGAGCAGGGTGGGATACTGAGGGAAACACACCAAGTGCTGTATGTATGTATGTTCCTATCATTTTGAACCTCATTATGATGTATAAGTACAATGCTCCAATAAAAATTGTGGTGCATTTTGAAAAAGTAGCATGTTGCTTTGTTGTGTGTCAAAGATGGTCCCTTACAGTGAATGAAATGCCAGACAACAAGGAGAGAAAAGTTATGTTCTGAGGACGGCTAGACTAGGGGGGACAAGAAGAACATGTAGGGAAGAAGAACAGAAATGGACTACCAGGGAAGGGAATGCTTCTAGTTACAGCTGCTTTGTTTCAGTTTCACCTAAAACTGGAACTGGAATATCTAGTCTGTGAGGTCTTCAAGATATAAATTAATTCAGTCCTACCCAAAGAGAAAAAGTGTCATTCAAGATTAAAAAAAAAAAAAAGCAGAAGAAGAAGAAAAAGAAAATACGTACACAAACACGTTTAGACTATCATATTCAGTTTAATTATATGCTCACATCACAAACCCCTACACACACAGAGGTGAATTTAGGACCCTAAATCATTGTAATTGGCTAGTAATGTTAATAATAACAATTAGTAATGTTAGTAAATTGTAATTGAGGGACTCCACTCCAGGGAGGATAAAAGACATTAAGGGCCTGTGATTTAACCAGAAGAGATCTCACGTTCCTCAATGTACTAGGTGTGGTCCTGCCCCTGGGCAGCGAAACAGATGCAAGTACCTACCTGTAAGCACAGTCTCTATGCTGTCCTCTCCAAGGCAGGTATGTTTGGAGAATTAATAAAATGGTATCTGTACGGAATCTTAACTCTGAGGAGATGCCAAAAACAACCTCCGTGATGTGTTATTATCACCCTGTGAATCACTCATCAGAAGTGTGACCAACCCTGCTGCGCCGAGATTTAGAAACTTCTGCCACCACAACAATGGAAACTCGGGATGTGAGTTTAGTTGACTAAAGATAATCTTTCATCATTGTTATCACTAATTTTTCCAGAAAATGTCTATCAAGAGTGACTGTTTCACCGAAGGCAAGCCCTTACAGTCTCTGCTCCCCTCCTCAACTGGCCCCAAGCAGAGAAGAGCTGGGCACAGACAGAAAATTTCCATCCCTGAAGAAGAGGGGACCATTTTGAATGTGACTAATCACAACATAGCAGCCAAGTGACGGGAAGAACGAAGAAAATTACAAGGAAGCATATAGGACATGAAGGTCGCTGGCGAACGTGCTTAGCAGATACGGTTTTGCAATCATGCTAAAAAATAAAAAATGCAGCTCTCCATTTCAGCTAAAACTGAACTACTAAGACTGCAACTACTGTTTCTCACCTGGTGGGACTAGGGGATAGTTCACTTCACATTTCTTAGAAATCTTATCCTGTATTCCCCCATAGAAATGGGGGCTCCTATAAAAAGCAAGCATGGTAAACTAAATATATGTCAGATACAGAAGTTCCCATTTATCCATGGTTTTCCTGTCCATGATTTTGGTCACCTGTGATCAAACGAAGTCTTTAAAAATCAGGTGGAAAGTTCTAGAAATAAACAATTCGTACTTATTAAATGACATGCCATTCTGAGTAGTGTGATGAAATATCACACTGTCCTGCTTCATCCTGCCCAGGATGTGATTCATCCCTTTGTCCAACAAACCCAGGCTGCAAATGCTACCTGCTGGTGAGTCATTTAGTGGCCCTCTTGGTTACCAGATGGACTGTGTGGTGTTGTACGGCTTGTGTTTAAGCAATTCAAGCTTGTGGGGAGAGAGAGAAAGAGAGAACAGAAATGGAATTCACAGAACTTTTATTACAGTGTATTGTTATTATTGTCCTATTTTATTATTTAGTTATTGTAATTTCTTACTGTACCTAATTTAAAAATTAACTTTATCATAATCACGTATGGGGAACACAGAGTGTACATAGAATTGGGTACCACCCACAGTTTCAGCCATCCATTATAATCCTCAAAAGTATCCCTCATGGATAAAAGGGTAATATTGTACTACTGTATAGTCAAAATGTGAGAATTCAGCATTCATTCATTCAATGACAAATTACTATGAACCTATTTCTTTTTTTTTTTTTTTTGGTATTAGAGATCAAATACAGGGGCGTTCTATCTCCGAGCTATACCCCCAGCTCTTTTTATTTGTTATTTTGAAACAGGTTTTTCCTAAGTTGATGAGGCTGGCTTCAAGCCTGTGATCCTCCTGTCTTAGCCTCCAAGTACTGGGATCACAGGCATGCACCACTGTAACTGGCTACTACTCACTTATTTTATATCAGATTGTGATTAGGTATTAGGAGTAGAGAAATGGGTAAAAGCTTACTCTCATAGTGATTTGTGGTTCTATAAAGAGTTTTTCCAAACAAAAGTAAGAAGTTTGTATTTCATGTTGACAGTGCAAGTATTCTGGGAAGAGTTTTGTGATCATTTAAATATCATTCTGGTGCACCAAGACAAATTAGGAGTTGTCCTTGGAGGCAGTCACCAATTAGGAGGCTGTGGTTTTAGTCCAGATGAGAAGGGGAAGATGCTCATATTGGAGCAGTTGTGGTGGAACTGGAGGGCATAAGAAAGATTGAGGAATCTACAGAAAATGATGTAGACAATTTTAGAGGGCTATGGGAAAAGAGGGGCATCTAAGATGTCAATCACACTTCTACTTTAGACAGCAGAGTTAGAGTGCTATCTTTACCTGAGATCCTAAAGATGACAAATAATCAACTTTGTGGGATGAAAGTAATGCAATGGAAATTGGTGGATACAAGGAATGCCAGAAGGTTGAGGGAAGGGAGTTTCTACCAAACAGATACATGTGGGAATAAATCAGTAAATCAGTATCTAAGTACACTTACAACCATGGCTACGAGTAAGAATGCTGAACAGAAATACATGGAATGGGTAGAGAAGGCTAAGGAGGAAACTGCAGAGAACATTGCTAATTAGTAAGTAAGCAGAGATAGAGTATGTGATGAATATTGAGATGCAAAATGAGGCAGGTGGAAGGAAATCTAGGATGGAGCAAGCTGTGGTTTGAATATGGTTTGAGTGTGTTCTCCCAAGGAGGGGTTCACATGTGGGAGGCTTGACCCTTCATGTGACGATGTGAGAAGTGGTGACACCTTCGAGGTGGGGCACGGTGAAGGAGCTGCCCTTGGAAAGGATTAAGGCAGCTCTCATTGGACCCCTGAGTTATTGCAAGAGTGAGTTGATAGAAATTCTTTTTTTTTTTTTTTTGCGGTACTGGGGATTGAACTCAGGGGCATTTTACCTCGGAGCTATAGCCCCAGCCCTATTTTTTATTCTTTATTTTGAAACAGAGTCTCACTAAGTTGCCGAGTGCCTCATTAGGTAGCTGAGGCTGGCCACGAACCCAGATCCTCCGATCTCAGCTTCCCAAGTGCTGGGATTACAAGCGTGCGCCACCACACCCGGCTTTGGTAGAAATTCTTGAGCCAGCCCTTGAGTTACTTTCTGGCTTTCTCTTTCAAAAAGTCATTTCTTCTTTCTACATTTTCTCCCGCTGTTGTGCTACCATCTACCATCTGGTCCTCACCACCACTGGGGCAGTGCTACTACTTTGCCCTCAATCTCCAGAACTGTGAGCTAAATAAATCTCTTTTCTTTACAAAGCTATCCAGTCTCAAGTATTTCAGTACATCAATGAAAAATGGGCTGATAGAGAGTAGTATTATCAAAATCCAAGAGAACAGTTCATGGAGGAAGTGATTAACAATGCCCAATGCTGCCAAGGAGACAAATGAAAGAAGAGTGACCCTTGGACAAGTTGGAGGTCTTTGGTGACTTTACTAGAGCAGTTTCATTAAAACAATGCTACCAGTTGAGATGTCAACATGAGTACCTTGTAGATATAGTGGAGAGATAAAGTAAATAAACCGTAGATAGCAGAATAAACTCCTAATCTTGTCTATATACACTTATTATACATGCACACTTGACTATACATAATAGTTCATTATAATGCAAAAGAGAACAACCTAGTACTGTTCTATTTACCCAGGAATTTTGATAAGTAATACTCAGGTGCCCACTTCTAAGATTACCCTTGATGATTTTTACCTCCAAGTCTTCATGCTCTTTTGTGATTCTCTTGCCCTGAGTGTGACTGAATTAGCGATTTGCTTCTAGAAAAGAGTACAGCAAAAACTGTGAGATGTTACTTCTGAAGCTAGATAACAGAAATACCTTGACTTTCATTAGGGAGCATATTCCCCCTCTCTAACCCACCATGCTTTGGTATTGTTTGTTTACAGCAACAAGTAACTAATATGGAGGATGAACATCAGGAACTTAAGTTCCTTCAACTACAATCTCGTCCATGAGTGACTGCACTGGAATACCAGGACATTTTAGGGACAAGGTTTACCTCATCATTGTTTTAACATAAAGTAATAAGAGTCTCCATTAGCAATTGCAGAGCTTTTAGAACTTAACATTGCAGTCACACATGTGCTCAATCCATAATTGAAGGTTAGGCATGCAGGAGAGGTCAGCGTGGTTCATTCATTCCCTGCCAGCCTGGGGAACAGAACCCGACCATTATCTCGTTGCCTTCCTAGTGATTAATCCATCACTCTGTCTTTTTCTCCCTCTATCTTCCTCAGCTGGCATCTTGTGCTTTCTGTTTACTGGACTCAGAAATGCCATGTCTCCTAATCCTCCAATCCTCGTGTATAATCCTGTGCTCAACTCAAATGTTTCTTGATTGTATTGGATGTTATCACATCCTATTGACTGCCTAGAGTTGGCTGTTATCTCAAGAGAGTGTTCATCCTTTTGTAATTAACAGCTTATTTGATTCAATGGTAACAGAGGTCAGGCTGTGTGTATTTTACCATTCTGAGTTTGCAGGGGTATTTGCCCTCCCCTTTGATATCTTTATTTTAATTACTTCTGAGATTTGTGTCTGTGTCTGTAGGATGAGACATGTGAGTTCTTTAAAATATTTCTCTCCTTTTTAATATAGTTCGTGGATCTTTCCTGAAAGACACTATACCAGGTTAATCAAACATTGGGTTCCTTTACTCATTTTTATTAATTATTATTATCATTGTTGTTCTTCTTATTGTTGTTGTTGTTTTTGGCTCAGTTCCATTTTCCCTCAACCTTACCAACCAATTTTCAGTTTGCATATGTTGATGCAGATATTGCAAGGGGCTAATCTCTCCCAGGTAGAAGTTAGCATAAATATATGGACATAAAACCAAATATATTTTTAGGTGTAGTCTACAACTTGTATCTGGATGTTCTGAAACACAAATGGTAATATGAATAAATCTTATACTTTTTTTCTTGTAATATTTACCAAAACTTCCTGTAATCACTTATAGGCCAATGAATAAAATAAAATAGGCTTCCTTTTTGATACAAATGATAAGAATTGCTTAAAATTTTTTTAAAACAAAAATGACAATTCCATATCAATTGCTGTTGGGATCAGTCATTTGGTTTAAGATAATGTACTTATTATTCTTAAAAGCTTAGATAAAAGCAATATCAATATAAATACAATATCTATACCCAAAAAATCATTTGCAGCAACCCAAGGAACTAAATGATCTTCCTCTTTAACCAAAAGATAGCAAGATTAAATATGCTTCTAATTTATTGCAGTAGGCAGTGCCATCTTTCATCTCCAATTAATTTGTATTTGGTTAGGACTAATTTGCTCATTCAAAGATGGGTTTGCAGCTTGGCAAACGGGCATATTTACTATTGTGATCAATTCATGTGATTATCCTAGAGACCTAAACTATTAAGCTGGGCTTACATGTTGACTGGGGCATAGGTATTTAAATGTAGTGATGGGGAAACCCAACCATTTAGAACAGCCTGGAAGAAAAAACACAACACACAACTGAATTTTAATGTCAGAGAAGGCCACTGTCATGATTCTAGGTAGTCAGGAATGTAATGGAAAGTTGGTTATGTAGCCCAAAAAGATGATGAAGAGACAGATGTGCTGATTCTGTTTATCCTATGTGACTAAGTGTGGGACAGCTCAGTGACATCTGCTTTGACACTGTTTTATGTAGGAACTTTCTGGGCAGCTGTGGCATTCTTCAGAGGGCCTCCCAACTAATTATTCCTTCCAGAATATCAGCTAGAAAATAGAAGCCACATATTTTATATTCAAATTATGCCATAAGTAATACAAATGAACTATATTTCCTATTCCCATTACTTCCCTTAATGTTGCTAACATTTTAAAGTAGTCATATTAAATGCAAAGCCAATTAAAATGTCTTGATAATTAAATAGTATGATGCTGGTGTGTCAAAATAATGGAACAAATTAGAAAATCTAGATATACGCCAAAGTTTATAAGATAATTAGGTATGTGATAGAGAAGACATCTTAAGTCAAGGAGGATATGAAATATTTTTAAAAATGGTTTTGGAAAAAATTGGGCAGAAACATGAGTCTCTATGGAATATTTTCAGATGTTATATTAAATAGGTAAATCTCCTATCATACCTCAAGCTACTTGGAATTTCAGATTGTTTAAGGGGAAGAGCATAGGAGAGCAGTTAGGTCAAGACTTCTGTTTATAGGCTAGATGTCACACAGATAAATAACACAGAGATGCAGAGAGGCCTAGCATCTAACTGGAGGCTCGTGTTGCCTGATGTGTGGATTCCAAGCCTGGTGAACTTTCTTTGCACCACACAACTTTCAACAATTATATCCACGCATTGCATAACAATGTTTTGGTTAATGGTGGGCCACGTATGCAACAGTGGTTCCATAAGACTCTAGTAGAGCCAAAAATCTATCACCTAGTGACAACAGAGCCGAGTTACCGTCAGAGTGTTAGGCCCAACTCACCTGCATGGCAATGCTGGTATTAACCAATGTCCTGGGCTGTTGGTTGTATACATGTGTAGCACCTAAACATGTACAGTGTATAACACTTGATAACAATAGTAAACAACTATGTTACTGCTTTATGTATTTACCATACTATACTATTTATCACTCTTCTAGTGTGTACTCTTTCTACTTATAAGAAAAAAAGTTTACTATATAATAGTATGCTGGCTACACCAGCAGCATCCTCACACATCTTGGGTTTGCTGCATCTCTGAATTGAATTGAGAGGCTACCTCAACTGGTTGACCCATACCATCTAGCTTTGTACCAAGGCACTCTGTGAGGTTCACATACAACAAAGTTAATGAAGGACACATTTCTCAGAATACATCTTCTTTGTTAAATGTATTAGGAATTGCTAGATCCTTTGATTTGGCCACATAAAAAGCAAAATAGAGAAAATATCTAGATTAGCATTTCCCAAAGTGAATTATTTGAAGCATCAGTCTAGCAAGACATTTTGCTAAAAACAAACAAACAAGAAAACAAAACAAAGATTTCATGGCTAACTAGGTGTGAGAAAATGCTACATTCCTTTCTTAAAGGATCAGTGAACATAAAAACTTTCAGAAGTTCTGCTATAACAAAGCCTGCTTAACTCTATTTAATGCAGCATTTCCTGAAGAACTTTCCCCCCATATAACATCTTTTAACACTGCAGAGCAGAGCACACTTTAGGCAACTGCTCTACATTCAGGCTAAAGAGAAATAATTGCCTGAAATAGTGAGACAAGGAAAGAAAGTGGAGGGTTGATATCCTGTTCTTCTTCTCAAACTCTTTGAGTAATTGCCTCAAATCTCCATTTGACTTGGTGGTTCCAGGCCTATAATTAAGGATGTTCTTGTGACTCTCCCAGGGGCTGAGTCACTGATTCCTGACACTTACAGCCTGGGACCCACCCAGCTTCTGAACTAAGCCTGCAAAAGACAGGGGGTGTGTTGGCAACCTAGCCCTCCAACCATGGATGTGGAGTTAGTCACATTGACATAGATCTCACTGACTCAGAGCTTGCTATGCCTTCTTGCTAGGTTGGTTGAAACCATTCCAGCTTTTTACCTCCATGTGATGTCTGGTAAACATTTTATCCAGAATCCCAAACTACATGTCCAAAAACTTCTTTTTCTAGGACTGTGACCTCCCACCAGATTCTTCCGACATCCCTGCACTTCCTTCCAGGATCGGTTGGGGTTTGAGTATAAATGAATAGCCATCATTAGAGATACATTTTTTGAGCATTTGGTACCTGCCAGGTTTGGTTCTAAGTGATTTATAATATATATAGCATGTAAATTACATGCTTCCAATACACATTTTGTGCCAGGCACTGGGCTAAGAAATAATAACCCAAACTAAAGTGGTTCCTGCTCTCATGGAGCTTAAAGTAAAATGGAATAAAAAGATATTCTTCAAATAATGATATAAAGTTATAACACACATGAAGAAATCACAGATGGATAACACAGAAGAAGAATATAGGGTACTATGAACATGTATAATGCTAAGGATTGTAGGCTCCGGTAGTTGGAAAGATGGGAGTGGATCCTTTTATGAAGTAGTGAAGTTTGAGCAGAGGTCTAAGGGATGATGAACTGTAAATATAATATATGCAAAGGTCCAGTGGTAGCTGGGGACATGGCATACCCTGGGGTGATAAAAAGTGGTCACTTGGTTTTAGAGCTCAGAAGAAAGGAAAGATGACTCCAAATAAGATCACAGGGAGGGTTGTGGTACATTGTTTGTATGTGGTTCTAGGGATTGAACTCAAGGACATTCTACCTCTGAGCTACACCCCCAGCCCTATTTTACTCTGTTTTGAAACATGGCCTTACCAGGTGGTTGAGAGTCTTGCTACATTTTTTAGGCTATTCTCCAACCTGTGATCCTCCTGTCTCATCCTCCCAAGTACTGGGATTATAGACATGCTCCACTATGCACAGCTTTTAGGTCAGGTGTTATAGGACTTAAGATCACATGCTGTGAACAATTAGAAGCCGCTGCCAAGATAACCAGACACAGATTTCGAAAACTGTCACTTGCCCTGTGGTGTGAAAGATGAATAAGAGCAGATAAGTGATGAGGAAAGGTTATTAGAAAATTACTAATACACCATGTGACACTGATGCTAGGTTAAACTAAATAGAGACTAAGACATTGGACATTTTCGAGAGATATTTAGAAGGTGAAATTAAGAGAACTTGGTGATGGATGAATATGGGTAGTGAAAGAAGAGAAGTTTTCAAGAATGACTCTTATGTTTCTAGCTTGTGTACTTAGTTGGATGATCTTATCTCTCATTGACCTCATTCGTTAACCTATTAAGTACGAACTGCTGGAAGAAAGATTTAGAATTAAACACAATATTCTTCTTTAGAATATTGAAGAAGAATAAAATTGGAGAATTGAGTCTATTCAATTTCAAGACTTACTATAAAACTACAGTAATCAAAAGTATGGTATTGGTGAAAGAATAAAAAATGAAAAAAGAAAAAAGATTAGTAGAATAGAACCAAGAGTCTAGAAACAGATCCACATAGAGTCATGTGACCTTTGACAAAGGATAAAAGTCAATAGAATGGAGAAACGATAGGTTTTTTAAACAGATACTGCTGAAACATGTTTTAAAAAAGTGAATTTAGACACATACCTTACAGTCTATAAAATTCAGCTCAAAATGGATTATAGACCTAATGTAAAATGCAAAACTATAAAACTTCTAGAAGATAACACAGGAGAAAAACCTGTATGACGCCGGATTTAGTAATGACATTTTAGACACAACAACATATGATCTATGAAAGAATAGTACGTTCAATTTTATTAAAATTAAGAACTTCCACTCTGTGAAAGACAATGTCAAGAGAAGGAGAATATCAGTCACAGTCTGGAAGAAAATATTTGCTAAAGCGATATCAGATAAAGTACTGTTACCCAAAATATGCAAAGAACTCAAAGCGTAACAATTAGAAAATGAACAGCCTTATAAAAAAATGGACTGAAGACTCAAACAGAAAGTTCATCAAAGAAAATATATGGATGGGAATAAACAAATAAAAAGATGCTCCTCATGGTATCCTTAAGGAAAGGCAAATTAAAACAATAGTAAGGTACCACTGTACCCTTACTGGAATGGCCAAAATTCAGAACACTGACAACATCAAATGCTGACAAGAGTGTGGAGCAACCGGAATTATCTTTCATTGGTGGTGGAAATGCAAAACAGTCTATCCATTAGGAAAACAGTTTGGCAGCTTCTTATACAACTATATACATTCTTACCATATGATTCAGTAAGCAAACTCCTTGGTATTTACCCAGATGCATTGAAAACTTACATTCACACAAAAATCAACACACAGACATTTATAGTTTTATTCACGATTGCCAAAATTTGGGTGCAACCGCAATGTCCCTCAGTAGGTGAATGGGCACAATGAAATCTTGTTCAATACTAAAAATAAATGCTCTCTCAAGCCTGGAAGAGATGAGAAAGAACCTTAAAAGCATGTTACTAAGTGAAAGCATCCAATGTGAAAAGGTTTTATACTGAATGATTCCAACTATATGGCATTTGGGGAAAGACAAAACTATGAAGATTTAAAAACATAATTGACTACAAGTGGTTATGAGGGGTACAAATGAGCAGGCAGAGCACAGAGGACTTTTAGGGCAGTAGAACTATTCTGTATTGTGTTCAACTAGATCCCAGAGTTCTGCAAAAGTTGATTCTGAACATTTTTGCCAGTTTATTAGCTGCTTTTGTCCAGGGATGGAGCCCTGGGGCTCCCTACTCTACCATTTTTGGTGAACTGTGATGGTCTTTTACTTTGAGTGAAGTAGGGAGCCACTGTATAATTTTGAGCACAGGAGTGATTTGATCTGACATTTTAAAAGGTTCATTCAAACTTCTATGTCAAGGCTCGACAATATGAGGACAAGGTTAGACACAGGGAGACCAGTTAAGAGGATATTACATAATCCAGAAAAGACACATTGATGGCTTACAGCAGCATAATAGCAGGAGAGAAGAGAGGTGACTGGATTTTTTATATAAATGTGTAGACAGAGTCAAAAAGTTGGAATGCGAGGTATGAAAGAAAGCAAGAGATTAAGGAGGAATTCTTCATCTATTTCATCCTTATCATATGCAAAAAAAATTTAAAGCATAAATATGTTGCCTTAAAAAGTGTGGAAGCTTTGGAATCAGGCATTCGAATGTATCCGGATGCATTCGAATCACTCACTTGCTACCTGTTGAAGTCCCAGTGACCATATCTAACATGATATAAGAGCACCAATCTCTCCAGGGTCAAGAAAATCAAATGAGACAATGACGCAACACATCTTACTTTGTGCCTGCATGACAGTGAAAACTGAAAAGGAATTAAATTATTTTTACTTTACCCTCTTCTAAACCTGATAACAGTAGGCCCCTTTTAGATGTCCTTTGTGACTAAACCAAGCCTCCATTTAGTTTCTGGACTTCTAATTCTATAAGCCTTCATAATTGAAATTTTCAACTTTTTCTCTGTAGTGTAACATGGAAATATACAAACTTCCCTTTCTTTAGGATGTAAAGTAGAAGTCAGGGCCTGACTCCTAGAATCAGATTCTGTTAGAAATCTGAATTATCTCAATTCATTTTCTCCCTAACATTAGAGAGTTTCCCAGGGGACTACGTTGGGGAGATCTTCATCTCCTTGTTTCTTATCAAAAGGGTCTTGAGAAAACTTGTATTTTTTCAACCAATAGCATGAAAAGTACAATTTAGTAACCCAGGACACCATCTGTTCTGGTCAGCATTCTTGCAGTTTAATCTAAAAGGTTGACCATGAACTTAGAGGAAAGAAGATTGATTTTCTTAAGGTTTCGGGATCAGTCCACGTGAGGCTGGGGACCGTGGATCTCAGGGAACGGCAGCAGGAGGTGGAGAGAGGAAGAGCACATGAGCCATGCTCCTCAAATTACAGAGGCAAGAAGCAAGAGAGAAAGCAGGGGGAGGAGGAACCAAATATAATTCTCAAGGCTGCACCCCCAGGGACCACCTCTTCCAGCCACACCCTACCTGCCTACCAGGTACCACCCAGATAAATGCATTATAATCCATGCCAATGGATTTATTCACTTCTGAGATTGCAACCCTCATGACTCAATTACATCAGCTCCAAACATTAATAAGTGAGCTCTTTAGGGAACATTTTATATCTAACTATAACACTGTCATGATGATTATGAAGATCTGATTGAAGAAAAGACATATAAAGAGCCAGAGGGAAAACATGTATGTCCCACTGTTGTAGTCCAAAGACAATGAGGAGGTACCTGAGTGGATATGTCATGTGGAGTAGGAGACACTGTGGGCAGTCTAAGTAGCTCCTATTTACCGGTCATGTGGGTGGTCTCCATCTCCTCTACACCTTCCTAAATCTTTGAATATGTTAGGTACATGTTCTACTTCCCAGGTACAAGTAAGAGTTCAAAACTAATGGAAATTCTGGGCTTCCTGGCGGACTGACTGGATCAAAGTTCATTCTCCTGAGCATGCAGCCACTCTAGACAGCCTTAGATTTAAGCCAAGATCTATTTCTGCTGATCCCCAAATAGACTAACTAATAATCCTGACCCTAGGCTACATTTGATAGAAGGTTTTTAAATTTTCTTAAAAATAATTTTATTGTTACATTGTAATTATATATCATAGTGAAATTCAAAGTGATTCAAACATATATGCACACAGCACTTGGTTTGTTTCCTTCCAGACCCCACCCCACTACCCATCTGTCCCTGTATATGTTAGTGACACTGGTAATGATACTTTAGTCACTAACATGATACTTAGCAGTACTTGAACTGTTTCCTTCATCAGTTCTTCATCAGTCCTCCCTTACCTATCACTCTCTCTATATATATCCCCTAGATAGTAGAATAAGCTATTCTACTATTCTATAGGTCTCTCTTCTCATTTATCTAAAGTCCCTTCTGTTTCCTATTTTCTCTCTAGCTTCTGAATATGAGAGAAAACATACCACCCTTGACTTTCTGAGACTGATGAGTCACTTAGCATACTATTCTCTAGGTTCATCCATTTTCCTGCAAATGATGTGATTTTGTTCTTCTTTATGGCTGAGTAAAATTCCATTGTGTGTATATACCACATTTTGAATTTTCTTTACAGTTTTCTTGTGATACCCCCCACTCCTCCCCTTTTTAGCACTAGAGATTGATCCTAGGAACACTCTACCACCAAGCTACACCCCAGCCCATTTTGTTTTTTTTTTATGTTGAAACAGGGTCTCATTAAGTTTCAAAGGTTGGTCTCAAACTGGCAATCTTCCTGCCTCGGCCTTCTGAGTTGCTAGGATTATAGGTGTGTATCACTGCGCCCAGCTGTTTTATGATATCTCTTCTACCAATGTGCCCAGAAAAGGACAGGAAGTCCAGCCATAGGGCCATACCTAAAGTTTTATTTGTTCTATAGGACTTGTCTCTACAGCGATCACAGCTTCAGATCATATCTGGTGTGTATAGAAGATGCACTTTTTGGGTAGGGAAGCTTCATGCAGCCATCAACCTGTGGTATAGGTGGGAGATAGACAGCTCTGGAGCTTGAAAAGACCTCTAAGTATTTTGTTCACAGGAGCAGTTCAGATCTACTAGGAAGTTGATGGGTTTAAAGAAAGGCCCAAAAAGGCAAAGAGAGAAACATTTTTCTGTCCCTGGGGAAAATAAGAACTGTTTAACATGTGCGGTGGCATACCTGGAATGGATTTTTAATCAACAATAGTTCTCATTTACTGCAAGAGTCAGCCGATGAATAGACTAATACTACTGACTGACATTGTGGCCCATTCGTCTGCTAAAGTTGTCTGAATTTTTCAGCTGCCAGCAAAGGATTAATATTGATTTTCAGGCTGTCTTCGCTAAATACCTGCTATAGAGTACCACTCTTATTCTCCTTGCCAACTCTTTCCCCAATTGTCACTAGTATTAAAATGAAACCTACCTATTATTAAATCAATCATGCCTGGAAAAACTATTCATAAAGAAGGGGAGCATCTATCATCTTTACTGTCAACATGAAGCCCAATTTTCTTTTTCCTTTTAGTTGGTCAACCTGGAATTACTGGCACAATTAATTAAGATTTCTTTATAGAAGTAATATAAGAAACTGAAAGAGAAATGTCTTGGAGGGACAGTGAGTTCAGGGGAGGCAAAGGCTAATATTTTGATAGATGCAGGAGCATGTCATTCTCTTGAATGGTTCAGACCATGAGGCTAGGTGACACCATGTTTAACAAGGAGGCCTAGCCTTTTCGTTTCAACATCACAAGCCATGTGTGAGCTTGAACAAGATGCCTTTGGTCAATGTCCTTCCATTTTCTGCTCACCTTCTATGTTTTTCCGTATCACTTTTGCATCCCCCAAACATGTCAGCCTTGCCAATTCTCCTGTTAACATCTTTCTATTGGCTGTTATGCCTGGAATACCCAGTCCCTGCATCTGGTTAATTACTGCTCTTCCTCCAGGATGGTCCCTTCATTCCTCTGCCATGCAGTTTCAAGACTGCATGGGCAACCTGGGGACCCCTTGAAGATGCCCTCAAGTTCCTTGTTCATGATTACAGCATAGTCCTCACCCTATTGAATCACTCTTTATCAATGGTAGTGAGCAGTTTGAGAATAGGAGCTGTATTCCTGCCCAACTTTGAAACCCCAGTAGGGGATTGTTTAAACTGGACAGAAGAGGTGCTTGATGAATATTTATTGAATGAATGAGTGAGTGAGTTCTGAACTATATCATTCCCACCTGTTTTTCTTATACAGAATATGCATTTTATGAGTCTATTGAAAAGGCAGGAAAACACAATGGTTAAGAACTTAGGCCATAAAGCCAGACTTCCTGTTTTGAAATCAGCATCAATCACTTAGTAGCTGTGTGACATTGGGCAAGTACTAAACAATAACTAAAATGTTACTCAACCATACCTCAAGTTCCTCATTTGTAAACTGAGGTTAATAATAGTACCCAGTAGGATGGGTAAATGGATTAAACAAAATAGTCCATGGAAAACATTTGGCACAGTGACTGATATGTAGAGAACACCCAGCAGTTATTTACACCAGAAATCCTTGAATTAACTTGGCTATGTGTTTTAGGAAATACATTCTTATGTCACCATATAACTTATTCTAGATACTCAGTTACTCAGCCATTATTCCTAAAGGAGGTCATGCATTAAATGTATTACACATAATTAATCCTTTAAAACCACAAATTATATTTGTTTAGGAAGTTCCTTTCCACAAATATTTATTGATTACTTATTGTGTACCTACCATATGTAGCTCAATGCATTCAGAGGGAAGTAATATATGATCCCAGCTCCAAGGAAGCATACAGTCTCCAAAGAGATGGCTATGTAATATATAAAGTGATTTAGAAAGTTAGAAAGTTGGGATATAGGCTACCTAGCACCTCTATTTTATATATGAACATAAGGAATGTATGTAATTTGGGATTTGTTCCTTCTTTCCATAGAAGTAATTGTAACTGAGGGTAAAGAGAAAATGAAGAATTTAGAAATACAGCAGTGCTTTCTACTCCTTAGGTAGTCATTCTAGAGACATACAGTGTGTTTGTAAAGATGCTAAGCAAAATTTTGTCTCGAAGCCAATTTTACATTGATTCTCACAATCAAATTAGAGGTGTGTTCTGGGACCAAATCAGGTGGGCATATTACAAATAATCACACAAAAAATTTCAGACCTTAACCCACTAATCATATGTAGGAAGATAATTATGATGTTCATGTGGAATTCATATTTAAATAATATCAGTATGTTTCAGTTTAGAATGTAAGCAACATTCAAAATTTGTTTTCAGGTATACATTCAAAGGACTAAGGTGGATTTTGATTTACTGCAAAAACTGAAGTCTGAAGGAGACGGGTGGCGTCAGCATGACTAGACTCAGCCTCCGATACAGTCACATCTGGGTTTCATGTGCTTGCCTGGCTCCTGGGGTTATCTGGAAATCTTCTGGGTGGCAACCTCCTTCGCTGTCCTTTCTATGCCTTGGTATTTATTAGAATCTGTTGGCTTTTAGACTAACCTGAAAATTTTTTATTAAAATAAAATAACCTTAGGAAGTAGATAGCTAGAGACAAGAAAAAAGGAAGCTCCCAAAAGTCTGATGCAGTAATCATGACAAAGTATATTCTGCCTGTTGCCCTAAAGGAAAAATTTCTCATTTATTAGCATATCATAATTGCTGTTGTTGTTCTTAGGTCTGTTACTTTTTTACCCTCAAACATCATTAGCTGTTATGAAATTAACATAGAACTCTGTTTCATTTACTTACCAAATAGTAATAGTAACAATAATAAAAATAAAAACAACAAAAACAGATAAAGACATTGAACATCCACCACTCACAAGTAACTGGTGGAGAAAGAGGAAAAAATCCTAATATCAAGGAATTTACACACTACTATAAGAGATAAGTCTTATAAACAAATACTTTTTAAGACTATGTGGGATAAACCCATATCAGAACCACAAATTAATGACAGTAAATTATCTAATTTAACATTTTAAACAAACATTTGTTGAAATGGTTGTTTTCTCCATTTAACAGATAAGGACATTAAGGCTCAGAAAGGTCAGGTGACTTGCTGAAGAAAATACAGCAGCAAAACTGGGGTTTCAATCAGTTCACTTCCAAGATCTGTGTAAACTGTGCTGTATTTGTCTGAAGGACTCTGGTTTCTTTCCTGCTTGAATAATCAGGGAGGGCATTGTGAAAAGCAGGATATGAATTGGCTCCATCTTAAGAGATGGGCTGTGTCTTCAGTTCTAAGCAGGTGGAATAGTCTAAGAAAAGGCTCAGAGGCCAGTATGGTACCCACTGCTCTAGGAAAAGTGAGTTGTCTGGTGTGTAAGAAACATGTGGGAAGGCAGTGAGACTAAAACCAAAAACGTAGGGTGGATTAAGAACTTAATAGGATTTGAAAAACTAACAAATCGGAGACATTTTCCTTTAGCAATGGGAAGCTATTACATTTATCTTCTTCCTCACTGCTATCCCAAAGGTATTCTGAGTTAAAAATTCATGTGCAAAGAAGAAGATAAAATGGGTGAGTTAAATACTGTAGGTCGGGTGTGTGATCACACTGCTGATAAAACCCACCATTAGCTAGCATAATAGATTTGCAACTCCAGGTCTTAAAATAACTTGCTAAGCAGATATGACCACCTATGTATTTACTCTTTTTATCTTCTCAATTGCTATAGTTACTAGTTATCCAAAGTGAGTGGTAAAGTTTCGTTCTAAATTTAGCAAGTGAAAGAGTAAGTATATAAATTAATTGAAGTGAGATATAAAGGCAATTAGAAAGAATATTAGGCCTAACTTGAAATGTTTACAAATCTGTTTTTAAATAATCACCTAAATGTCCAATTAATGTGGGTTTTTTTTTCTGAAATATTTCGAATATTCTGCTAAAAACTAGAAAGTTCTACTTTATCTTCCACGTATATAGTACTATAAGTTTCAATCTCTAGGAACTTTCTTTTCATAGTGGTTACTAGCTTCAGATGCCAGCCTATTTCCTGTATTAGCTTAGATACAAAAAGTCTAGCCGCATAGATAAACAGTGATTATGTCATGCTCATGGTTGTTCATGATTTTATCTGTGGGACTTTCCCCTGTCTCTCCATATTTTTCCACTCTGTGTGCTTGAATGGAACCAAAAAAGTGAATCCTACTTATTGGAAACTACCTCAAGGAGACTCTAACATACCCCACATCATGGTTTCAACAGAACTCAAACAAATATCGCTTATAAAGTCACTTTCTTCTTTTTTATGACAGATAATGGCATTATCATGGTCGTTTGGAGAGGAGAAAAAATGTTTCCAGCTTCCATTGTTGCTTTGGAGGCTAAAGTGGAAAAGGGAAGAAAGAGGTGAGGGATGATCACACTATCTCACAGAAGTAACTACAGCAGATAGTTACTTATATAATCTTAGGGGCCTCCAACCCCCAAATATCTCCCTGACTAGGTTTTGAAATCCCCACAATATCCTCCTTAAGGAGCTTTAGAAATCCTTTGAATGTCTACTGTTTGAAACATTATATTAATTAAAAATATAATATATAAAATGTCAAAAGAGGACATCTTATTTTTAAAAACAGTACAAATCATCAACATTCAATGAGAATAAGACTGAGAAGGGAACAATTCTGATGGCCAAGAAGAAAAGAAGGTAGTATGAAGAAAATGTGAGCAATCTACCAGGGTATGTACACATATGTGTCTGTGCACACATGTGTGTTTGTGTTTAGCAGAGTGGACAGAGACAAAATGATCAGTGCTTTCCATGAGGCACAGTGTGTTCATTTGGGTCTGTCATGAAACAGATGTCAAGACAGAATTAGATGGGCAGGGGATTTATTGGAGGACAGGATAACAGAAAATGGGGAGAGGAAGGAAGGGGAGGCAGAGAGAGCCTCCAGCTAGACCATGATCATGCAGGACTTACATCTACAGAAGAAGAGAAGGGAGGAGAGGGAAGTAGGATGAGAAGGGTCATAGACTTCAATGCAGTTAGCTCCAACAATGATTCAACCAGATTGATGAAAAGTCTCTGAGCCAAAGTTGCTATGAGTTCTGCATCTCACTGGAATTGACTTGTCTCCTATTTTAGTTAACTTTTCTGTGCTGGGACCAAAATACCTGACATGAACAATTTGAAGGAGGAAACGTTTATTTGGCTCACAGTTTCAAAGATTCAGTTCATGGTTGGCTGGCACCAAGGCAGAAGCATCATGGTTGCAGAGTGCGGCAGAGGAAAGCTGCTCAAGGTAGCTAGGAAGCAGAGCCAGAGCCAGAGAAAGGGACCACAGACAGATGTAGTTCCCAAGGCCACGCCTCCAGTGACCTGACTCCTCTAGCCAAACCCTACTTGCTTATGTGACCACCCAACACATATATTCAAATCATTAATCCATCAATGGACTTATCTAATGATGAGATCAAAGCCAAATTCAATTATTTTCATCTCTGAACATTTTTGCATTGCCAACACATGAACTTTTCTGGGGGACATTCTGTGTTCAACACTTTGGTACCCACTCCATTAGCAGCAGCCTGAATGAAGCCTGGCTTTGGTGTAAATGTGATGGTTGATCCAGAGAAGCAACGGAAGGGCCATGAGTCCATGGTACTCTCTGATCTGAGTGATATATTTGTATAGCTACCAAAAGTAGCAATTTAAAAAGTTACATTTTGTAATACTCCTTTGCTCCTCAAAATAATGATGTTGACTATAACTAGAAAAAGAGCTTGAGTATTTATTAGTCATTTCAGTTATATAAGAAATTTATTTAGCTTCTCTATTGCCTTACATAAGTACATTTCTATAATATAAAAATAAGTTAAATATGTAATGTCATTTTCTTTCTTTTGCTCTACTTGCTTTCAGGAGAATCACAAAACCCAGGGGCAACCATCCACAGCATATCCTTACTTCCACACATTCGTGGGAACTATCCTATCACTACTGGTACTAATGGTGACTCTCCTGGCAGCGAGAGTCAGTCCTTGAGGCAAGGGTGGTCCTGGGGTATTATACTCTTATTTCCAAATTGGGATGTGTAGGATAATTTGAAGTCTACCATCCATCACCATCAGCACCAACGCTAATGTGTGAGCTGCCAGTTCTGTGATGTCTGTGCCTGCGTTTGTAGGAAAATTCCCAGGTTGTGCACATCCCTACTAGGGATCACTGTTCTGGGGAAGTGGTTTCCAAATTTAAGCATGCATAAAAATGAGAAGGAGAGGTGTGCTGAAAACAGATATGTTTCAGTATGTCTGGGGTAGACAATATTAATAAGAATTTTTAGTAAGCATCCTAGATAATTCTGTGTATTCAGGTAAGCCCCAGAAGCCCTTGTTTTCAAAACCACTCCTAATCTACAGGGCACTAATACTCATCTAGATCCTGTGGAGCAGTGCAGCAGCATGGGAGCTGAGCAGGGTGCAGAGCAGGGGCACCACTAGGTGCAAGAATAGCAAGATGCTGAGGGAGGAAGGGATGCGGAAAGCCAAAGGATGAATGCATATATTCATCAGTGTCTGCCAATCTATCTGTTATATCTTAGCATCAACTTTATCAGAAATTCTATGTTAGTTTAAAAAATGGGAAGGGACATCCCTAAAAATGGTTATTATTATTCTACATCTTAGTATTTTATTTTTCTTTGGACTATATATTGCCAGGCGTCATTTAACAACAGGGATACTTTCTGAGAATTGTGTCATTAGGTGGTTTTATCATTGTGTGAACATCACAGCATGCTTATACTAGCCTAGGTGATATAGCTTACTATTTACCTAGGCTGTAGGTATATATTATGAACAAAGCAATATGAAATTAAATCAAGCACAAGGCAGGCATAGTGGCACACATCTTTAATCCTAGTACTTGGGAGGCTGCAATAGGAAGATCAGTTTCGAGGCCAGCCTCTGCAACTTAGTGAGACCCTTATCAACTTAGTAAGACACTGTTTGGGGAAAAAAAATAGGGATGGGGGTGTGGCTCAGAGGTAGACTGCTCCTAGGTTCAATTCCAGTAACACTCAAGCACAAGAGAAAAAGATGCAATCCAGACACATGGTAAACATGAAGTGTACGAGGCTGCTGCTGGTATAATAGGACATACTGCAGAAACAAACTTTTTGATAAGTAGAAATACACTTGAAAATAATGATAAAAATATAGTATTGTAAGTACATAATTAGTAACATGGTCATTTGCTATCATTATCAAGTATTATGTTCTGTAAATAGTTGTACAGAAGTTATACTTTTAGGTTCATTTGCACTGACAGACATCACCACAAACATGAGCATTGTGATGTGCTATGATATTGATGGCTATGACGTCACTAGGTGATAGGGCTTGTTCAGCTCCATTATAATATTGTGGGACCACCATCATACATGCAACCTATTTCTGACCCAAACACCTTTATGTAGTGCATGACTATATATAAACACAACATATATGAGTATCAGTTTCTTTTATCTCCTTAGCTTTATTTTAGATATAAGGGGAATGGCACTGATCTTGCCTACAACATAACAGACAAGTGACTGTCCTCCTACAGTGTAGAAAACAAAAGCTGCAATTCCTGAATAACATTGCGTGCTCAATCATAGACTCCCAGAGTCAAAGATACTGCCCCTGGAGGGGACACTGGACCAATCCATGAGGGTGGTAGTAGCCTCAGGTTGCAATCAGGGACATTGAATAAAAATACAGGGACAAGTGGAAGCACCCAAGGGGGTGCTGAGTGATTTTTTTTTCTGAGAAAGTAAGCCAATAAGTTTGAGAATCTATGCATATTAGCAAAAGTACAGACTTACCCTTATTTTGTACTATTCAAACTATAAATCAAATATGAATAGAAAGACGAGGCAAGAAAATAGATGATAAACCATTTTACTAGTGGGACAGAGATTCATTTCTATTTTTTTATTTTTTATATTATTCCCAAGCCTCTTTTTTTAATGCTGATATGGAAAATGATGCCATCTATATGCTGCATGACAAAAATGTTGATATGCTGTTGTACCCCTTGGCTTGCATCCCCATTGTCATCACCCAGCTGGTATTATCATGACATTTTGACACTGCATGGTGACACTGTGACCTACTGCCTCCAGCAGCCTGGAAGGACAAGTTGACGAAGGCCCAGGGCACATTAGGAAGCAGCGAAGCAGTTCATTACTGCCACAAAGGGAAAGTCTGTGCTGGAGACAAGAATCCTTATCTAAGGCACAAGACATTTGATTCTGTTGCCTGTTCTGCAACTGATTTATTAAAGATCTATAACAACAAATTTCAATTCATTGGTGACTTAGCTTTTCTATCTGTAGAATGTAAGTGACCCAACATATATAATTTTTCCATCCCAGGGAAACAGAAACAAAGGCATTTGTAACTAATTATTGGCAAATGGAAATTTTGGAAAAACACTTTGAAAAGCCAAGTTAAATGATGATCACACTCTATTGGTTTTCATTATTGCTGTAGCTTGAGAATTATTTACTACCCTGACTTGCTCTGTTCTGCAAGGTATTCATGATAGTTAATCCATGGAACGTTTTTTGGTCTCTGCTGAACATTAAAATCTGTTTCTTAGTTATTAGTGATAGTAAGTTGTATCTTACTTTATATGGTATTACTTATGCTCGCTCAGCTCAGAATCCCATCCAACAGACATTCTCTGACAATAAGTAATCTCAATTGTTACAAAATAATTATCAGTTGGTTTTTGACAAGCCAATTTGTCTTGGACTCTGGTAGAAACTCGCCTTCCAAAGTCAGGGCTTTTCTCAAGCACCTGCTGGTCCAGACTGTGATCTGTTTTGCACTCTTGGCTTTGCCACATAGGAAGTGAAATCTTGGACCTTCTTGACTTGTGTCTTCTCACGTCATCTTGATCAGGAGCATTTTGGAGCCTACAGTTCTTTAGAAAAGCAAACACTCTTCCTAAGATAGAGCTTAGTTGGTTGTTCATACAGTGCCCATCTGTTCTGCAGAATCTTGGACCTCTCAATCCCCTGCATGTCAGAGTAAGGGTAATGAGCCATGGGGGTGACCACAGCAGGAGTTCTGTAATCAAGCCACAAGGGGGCATGGAAACATGCTCACTAGCCAACCTCAGCCAGGGGAACTTGGTGTGCACTGTATTTTAATAGCCTTGCTTGTTTTCTCAGCTATCTGAAGGGCATACAAATAAGTGTTGCTCAGAAGAAGGGGAAGATGGGATTAAATACCACGGAAAGTCATTCAAATGAAAGAATGGGATAAGCCTCACAACTATTTCCAGGGCTTAGCTATTTCCTGTCCAAAGCCAAGTTTCCTTTATTTTGTAAAAGATGAGTAAAATGAAGGCAAAATTATGCTTATTCCCTCCGCTCCCCATATTAGCCATGTCCGCCTAACAGAAGAGACTTTGATGAGATGAATTCCTCAGTGCCTCATAACCCTCCTCTCTTTAACATACAGACCTCATCTAGTTAGTTTTAAAGGGCTCTGTGCATGTTTCTTAGCACACAAAGCTCACTGCTTCTAACCACCACAACAAAAACAAGAACAGCAGGGAAAAATGCAATTGGATTCTTACAGGAAAGCCTGGCAGAGCCTAGTTATTGACGAAGGAATGGTACTTACTAAGGGATAGCATGACTCTTCACTTTTTATTGCCAAACTCCCTAGGATGGGTCACAAATATTCTACCTAGGTCATGGAAAAAATTCATTATTTATGAAAAATTCAAAAGGACAAACTCAGCACTACTGATAAAGACTACAGATTTTAGGATAGAATTGTGCTTACTTGTTTCTTTTGTGTTTAATTTTCATATTTACCTTTCTTTTTAGTTATAAAATTACTTTAAAAAGAATATTAAAATAATGAAAAGTCATCAATTTATCTCTAATAATAGAGAGATAGTAACAATCTGCTAGCTGCATTGCTCCTAAGCTCCATTTCTTTTTCATTTTTATTTTATTTTATGTTTTTGGTACTGGGGATTGAACCCAGAGGCATTCTACCTCTGAGATACACCCCCAGCCCTTTCATTTTTTTTTTAAATTTCAAAACAGAAAACAGAGTCTTGCTAAGTTGTTGAGGTTGGCTTCCAACCTGCAATCCTCCTGTCTCAGTCTCCTAAGCATTAGAATTAGAGGTATGAGCCATGGTGACCAGCTATAAAAAATATATTTTTTAACATATGTATATTAACATATTTAATATATTTAAAAATAATATATATTTAATATATATTTTAATAGCTGGGTGCAGTGTTCATGCCAATAAATAATACACACACACACACACACACACAGAGACACAGACACACACACACACACACACACACATGGCTATAGGTAAAGTTGCCTACCTGTCTCCTCTTCTCTGTCCTTTCTTCCCCAAAGGAGACCACTTCCTATCTTGATCTGTTTCATTGCTATGCTAGGCAATGCTTGTACATTTGTTCAGTAAAAGTCTGGACTCACCCTAACTGTCTCTGGATAGCAGAATGGATAAGTAGACTGGCTTTTTCATGCTAGCTACATTGCTAGCATAGGACACAATTTTGTAGTTAAATAATGGATAAATTTGAAAAACCATCTAGTAAATGGGGGAAAAAAAAGCAAGTCATGAAAGGAGGCAAAAAGTACACCAGTCACATAAATTTTCGAACCATATATGTAAATAAATACAGTAAGTCATGCACAAATGTCTGTATAGATAGCAGTAATATAACAAATGTGGATAAATGTGTTTATTTTCAGTATGCTTATTCCATGATCAACTGACTTGTACTCCACACAGCTATTGTGTACTCTGATAGGTATTATGGAGGGTAAAATGTGTGTGCTTTAGGATCCCTACCCTCTAATCTGGGCAGCAAGATTAATTAGAAAGTGGAAAGTAACAAGAAAGATAAAAATCAGTTATTCCACCAGTAGGGCAGCATTTCACAGTAATTTAAACAAGCCCAGTAAATAATGCGGCATTCAGGACTACTGCTGATTATTGTTATATCGCTTAATAGATGAGAAAACTGAGGCTTAACTAAGTGAAGTAAGATATCACAAGTTGGAGTGAGAAAAGGGACAGAGCCAGGACTGGAACCTGCATTTCCAAACCCCAGAGCAGTGCTCCAGACTAGGCATTATTATGCTAATTGACCTCTATATTAATCACTGTGAAGAAGGAGGATTATTGTAAAAAATAAAGAAATAAATCTTTGAGGACTAAAGACAACACTATAGGGGCAGAAAAAGAGACCAGTAGCTGCTAGGAGTTGGGATGGGGGTCATGGGAGTTGACTACAGAGGAGTGCAAAAGATTAGGGGCGATTAGAAAAAAAGTTCTATATCTTGGTTGTAGTGACATGCATTTGTCAAAATTCATAGAACTATACACTGAAAAGGCTATATTTTACTGTATGTAAGTTATACCTCAATAAATCTGTCTTCAGAAACAAAATGGGAAGCTGGACACAATGGTACGGGCCTGTCATTTCGGTATTTGGGAGGCTGAAATTAGAGGATTGCAGGTTCTAGACCAGCCTCAGCCACTTAATTAGATCCCATTTCAAAATAAAAAATAAAATAGGACTGTGGGCATAGCTCAGAGGTAGAATGCCCCTGTATTCAATCCCTGGAACTCCCCTGCTCCCACCAAAAAAAAAAAAAAAAAAAAAAAAAAAAAGAAGAAGAAGAAGAAACAGCAAGAACAAAAATAAACAAAAGAGGAAAAGAAAACCCATTGAGAAAAAAATCTTCAAAGGCTCATGGGTAGACCCTTTGTTCTTTGTTCTGAGTGTAAAGACACTTTACTTTTTACCACTGTTGGGGAGAATTTCAGAGAAGAGTCCAAGATCAGTGTCTAAAAAGCAAAATAAAATCGCCTGTTTCTGCTGCAGCTTGTCTTTGGTAAATCAAGAAAGCTGGGCCTGCGTTAAGCCAGACCTTTCCTTCTGCTGCAGGTGGAATAAAGAGGTCATCCGTGAAGCCCTGCTGTGTTTTCCTGGGGAGCTCTTCCTGTGGAGAGTGCCGCAGGTGTTCCTGCCATCTCTGCTGCAGAGAAGGGAGGCTCCTCAAGCTCCCCCGGGGATGCAGCATATCTCAGCTGCCCTCTACCAAGACCCCCTCTCCCTGGGTCCCTGCAGATCGCCCCCTGGGAAGCAGAAGCATTCTGGTGGAGGAAGGAAAGCTCACTCATCTGCAGCCTGAATGTCTCAGAGTACAGCCCTTGAATCTTGGCAGTTTAGATCCTCTGATGATTACTGGGACCGAGGCAGAAAGACAATGCAGGAGCAATTTAATCAAGGCAGTCTCGGGCGCTGTCACCACAGAATAAAGCCATCCGCTGTGCAGCCTGGGACTCTTGGTCTCCCTCCCTTAAAGCTGCATATCTTTGTAATGCTGGGTTCAGGACTTGCAGCTATTCTTTGAGTCAGTTGTAGAACCCAGCAGGATAAGACATTAACAAGCTTAAAAGGTATTACCTGCCTTGCCTTACCAGGAGGTTCACACAGACCTTAGGGGCTTCACGTATCTCTTGTACTTTCCTGAGGGAATTAGTTAAAATTGCCAAGGTGGAAAGTATTTGATTTAGATTAATCTCACTTTGCCAAGCAGGAGAGCCTCATTACTCTGATTGGCTGCCCTAACCATGCTGCTGTACTTGCTCCAGGAAGAGGGGATAAAGCTTCTGGTTCCTAGCTCTTGTTGGATAAAATATGTCATTATTATCTTTTCATGAAACCAATTAAAAGCATGGAATAAACTAGAGAGCCAAGCCAATGGAAGGGGTGGTGAACCCACAAACTTTCACCACCCTCTGCAGGACCACCTGCTGAAAATAGACTTGTCAATACTGTGTCCTGGCATTCATTTTTCCAGGATTCTCTTCAAGTCACAATGGGACAATGTTTTAGGTCCAGTCAAAACCAGTTGGAAGAAAACATCCATTAAAGATTTTAAAAGGCTTTATTTGTTGCAAAGGGGAAAACAACTACAACCACAAAGACTTCCTCTAATTGATTTTAAATGAACGATGCTAGGCTTTATGAACCACCTTGATACTAAAAGCAGGAGGGATGCCCCTTTCAGGGAAAGAAAGTTATTGGATACAAGAACTGAAAAGGATGCTTCTCAAATGTGAATGTGCAATCAAATCATCTGCACACTTGTTAAAATGCAGATTCTGACATCGTTGATGAAGATTCTGCATTTTTAACAAGCTCCCAGGGGATGCAGCTGGTCCAGCGAACACACTGCGAGTAGTAAAACTCTAAAAGAGAAATGAAGAACTGTTTGCAAACTGAAGGGCCCAAGCCATGAAAATTATTCAAATTATTCACCATAATGCATCAACATTCACTGTCGGTCTCTATTTATATTTTTGTTTCTACCTGGTATTAAATTTCTTTCCCTGTTGCTTATCTGATCATGCATGGGCAGCTATCAGGCGCATATCCCAGAGCAAGAAACCAAAATGGTCTTGGCAGGTCAAGAACTTTGCATATTCTCTGAGATGTCTGTGACATGAGGCTAATTCACAATGACGTCACCTTTTAAACGCTTACACATATTCATGACATCGTTGTTCCTTCCCCCTCAAATTAGAATCATCTTCTCTCCAAATCTTCCACATATTTGTAATTGTTTCCTCCACAGAAATCTGTTTTCAAGAAAGTGCTAAAAGAATAACAAGGTTATTTTAATCCTTTGGAACTCTGTTCTACAAAACTTGATAATAAAACACTCAAAGACATTGACATGGTCGATAAAAAAACAAACAACAAACAAACAAAAAAACCCACCAAACTCAAACCCATTGTTTATTTACATAGGGGGAGACAGGCTATGCAAACAGATAACTCTACAAGATTTTTTAAAAACTGTATGCAATCATTATTCAGTACTATTTCCAGGTATAATTACATAGTTTAAATCCAAACAGAAGAGGTGGGTGTTTCTGAAATCTTGAGCAACAACTGGACCCATTTTTAGTGGTTTATATACATATAATTAGCAGTTTAATTTCCTCTGTGGCTAAGTTAGCCTTAAGATTTCATTTAATAACAAGCACAATTTTATAGCCAGAAGCAAGGTGCCAGCGCCAGCGCCAGCTCAGCACTGCCCTCTGCCGGTCGCCAACCGGCTCCTGCCGCCTGCTCAGGGTAAAAGCATCTGAATTGCAAATCGCAATTGGGCTGCACAGAAATTAATTGCCAGAGAAACAGAATTCATTTAAAACTCTCTTTAACGAAGCTTTTATTTTTAGCTGAACAACAACAAAAAAGCGTGAAAGATGATATTCTGAACCGCCTTTCCTCCAGTCTCACAGATAATAGTCATTATCATATTAGCCTTGAAGCAGGTTTCTCCTTCACACTACTTAGCACAATTATAGATTATGTCGAATACCTCCATGCAGTGGAAGGCCCCCATCAACTGTTGCTGCAAACAGCAGTCGTTACCCCTTAAGTAACCCAACTAAGCGTGGTCTGTCTTGGGCCTACAAGCCCAATTTCGGTTTCATTTTCCAATCGCTTTATGCAATTATCTTTTAATAGGGGAATAGTTTCTTCTATGTCCGGACTCCAGCCACTTTGTGTTAACACTGAGTGGGACTGATCGCCAGCAGTAGAGATGTGTCTTGAAGTGTCCAGCCTAACGAGCTGACAAATGTCAAAGCTGCTGTGTCCTTCTTTCTCTTTTCATCAAAAGGGGGAGATTTGACAAATATATCAGTCCTCCCATTCCAAATTCCAAAAGGGCTAGATGCCGTGTGCAGAAACACTATCACTGCATTACAGAAAATAGCTGCCTGAAATAGGAATCAGGAGAATTCACTAGAACTGAAAGAAAACAAATGAATATTCCTATTGGAAATGCAGGTCCAAGCAGAATTGGCAGCCCAGGAAATGTATCCTTCCCTATGCCCTGCCAACTACCTCCAACACAATTGCCAGGGCTGAGATTCTGTGGGAAAAGAATCCATGTCACAAAGCTTTTTTTGTAACCACAATTTATAAAATTTTGACTGATGTTACAGGGCATGATGGTACACCTGTAATCCCAGTACTTGGGAGGCTAAGGAGGATTGCAGGTTTGAGGCTAACCTCAGCAACTTAGTGAGACCCTGTGTCAAAGTAAAAAATAAAAAGGGCTGGGTGGGGGTGGTGTAGCTTGGAGGTAGAATGCCATCCATTCCCATCCTACATTCCTAGTACCAAAAATATTTTTTAAAATGATAAAGAAAATTTTTATTTTAATTTGATTTGATTTTTTACTTAGGTTAAGACTGGAGTTGAAATATCAGTTCTGGTGCTCAATTAGCTGTATAGTTTGATCTCAGGGAAACTACTTCTACTTCCTATGTCTCAATTTGATCATATATATATATATATATATATATATTGGGATGATAATATGACTCATATAGCATGCTTCTTCTGAGGTTTAAACTAGATGTGTTGTGAAAACACATGGAGCCAGGCATCCCTAATTTTTATGGATTCTGAACTGAAGGTACAAGAGAACTCTTGGGAAAGGGATGCTAAAGCAGGAGAGGAAAGAGTGTATTCCTGTCTCTGACAGTAGCTGGGCTCTTCAATACCAGCCCCACTACTGTTGATGACCTTGGGGAAGTTACTTTAGCTTCATTAAACCTCCGTTCTCTTATCTGCAAAAGAAGGGTAATGGTAATTCTGGCTCATAGCATTACTGTGAACAATATAAACAAAAGCCATTGCCACAGAGCCTTACTCATAGTAAGTGTGTCAACAAATAATACAACTGAGTAGAATGAGACTGTTCTGGGGACCCTTCATTTTGGTGCCTGTATGCCCTTGTGTACCACAGATAATCACGATTGATATCTTTTAATCCTTAAGGATATATATATATATATATATATATATATATATATATATATATATGTTTCTAGCAGGTTAGTAGGTTAGTAGTGGCAAAGAGAAAGAGCTGCACAGGGAAAAAGTCCAAGATAAAGATCTAGAAAATGAACCAGTGTCTTGTCTGAAGAGCTGTGCTAGGCTCAACGCCCTACGCCCCGTGCCTGAGGAAGAACCTTTACAGCTGGTTAGTAGAATTCATTGGATGACTATTATCGCCTCATATTTTCCTCCTCTTTTAAAGGGCAATGACCCAACTAATTTATAGCCCTATTCCAGGACAACGAGAAGGAAGTATATTGCTTCCAGCTTTTGTCTGGCATCTGGTACCAATGCTACTTAAGGGACAATTAAGAAAGCTCCTGAGTGGAGCTGGGACTACACATTTTCCTGCACTACCTCTTCCACTTTAGTCTATTCCTAGAAGAAAAATAAAAGATGGAGATAGCTGTTCACTCTGGTCAAATTTTAAGAGGCTCAAACACCATGCTCCTTGGTGCTGTCTGAGTTTGGAAACAATTAAGAAACAGACAAGGAACATCCAGAGGGATATCAAAATGTGAGCTGTGTGAGTGGTCAAAGCTGCACTGGAGATGTGGCATTAGATCTGGGCCCATGTGGACTGTCTAGTACTTCCACTCAGCCTGAGGCAGATGTACTAACCAGTCAGGGACAGAGCTAGGCTACTTTTGAGTCCTACTGTGTGACAGAGAGCAGACCAGCGAGCAAGCTCTAGAACTCACAGATTTTCACCCCTCCTCCTGCTGGAAACAATGAGTGAGGTAGGGGAGGAGATACCAGCACTACCCCAAGTCAGTGGTTTACGCTTTCTGTGCTCCCCCCACCCCCTTCAGAGGTCCAGTGAAGCCTCTGCTCCTCTTCCTGGAACTAGTGTTTCAATACCTAAAATGAAATGCACAGACTTACAAAGGAAGTAAATTGTATTAAAATATAGATGCTAGGGTTTGAATCTGGAATGTTCTCTGAAAGGCTCATGTGTTGAAAGCCTGGTTTCCAATACAGCAAGGTAATAATGAAGTGGGACATGACTAGAGGAACTAGATCACTGGAGCAATGGCCTTGAGGACTATATCGGTCTCTAGCCTCTGTGTCTGTCTGTCTGTCTGTCTCTCTCCTTCCAGGCTGCCATGACTTGAGCAGCTCTTCTCCACACCTTGCCATCATGATGTTTATATGTCTTGGAGCTGGCCAACCATGGACTAAACCTCTGAAACCATGAGCCAAAAATAAACCTTTCCTCCTATAAGTTGTTGTTGCCAAGTATTTTTGGTCACAGCAAGGTAAAGCTGACATCACAGATATCAAAATAATTTTTTAGTTTGGTTTCCTTTCTTTTGGGTAGATACCCAGTAGAGGTATCGCTGGATCATATGGTAGGATTATTCCCATTCGTCTGAGGATCCTCCATACTGTTTTCCAAAGTGGTTGCACTAATTTGCAATCCCACCAACAATGTATTAAGGTTCCCAATTCTCCACACCCTCGCCAGAATTTGTTGTTGTTTGTGTTCTTGATAGTTGCCATTCTGATTGGAGTTAGGTGAAATCTCAAGGTAGTCTTGATTTGCATCTCTCTGATTGCTAATGATGTGGAACATTTCCTCATACATTTATTGGTCATTTGTATTTCTTCTTTTGTGAAGTGTCTATTTAGGTCCTTTTCCCATTTCTTGATTGTGTTATTTGTTTTCTTAGCTGTGAGTTTCTTGAGTTCTTTGTATATCCTAGATATGAGTCCTCTGTCAGATGAGTAGCTGGCAAAGATTTTCTCCCACTCTGTGGGTTCTCTGTTGAGGTTCTTGATAGTTTCCTTTGCT
>PVLC010005483.1:0-75996 GCA_004027655.1 Graphiurus murinus
CTGAGTAAAATTCCATTGTGTATATATCCCATAGTTTTGTAATCCATTCATCTGTGGATGGACATCTTGGCTGCTTCCATAGTTTGGCTATTGTGAATTGAGCCGCTATAAACATAGATACACATGCATTGGTCTGATAGTTTGGTTTCCATTCTTTTGGGTATATACCCAGTAGTGGAATTGCTGGGTCATATGGTAGATTCATTCCCATTCGTCTGAGGATCCTCCATACTGTTTTCCACAGTGGTTGCACAAGTTTGCACTCCCACCAACAATGTATTAGGGTTCCCACTTGATCAAGGACCTGGAAGTCAGACCAGAGACATTGCAGCTACTTGAAGAGGGCATAGGACCAACACTTGAACACATAGGCACAGGTAAAAACTTTCTCAACAAGACCCCCAAAGCACAAGCAGCTCAAAGGAAGATCAATATATGGGAATGCATTAAACTGAAGAGCTTCTGCACAGCAAAAGAAACTATCAAGAACCTTGACAGAGAGCCTACAGAGTGGGAGAAAATTTTTGCCAGTTACACTTCAGATAGAGGTGTAATATCTAGGATATACAAAGAACTCAAGAAAATCGCAACTAAGAAAGCAAATAACCCAATCAAAAAATGGGCAAAGGACCTAAATAGACACTTCATAAAAGAAGAAATACAAATGGCCAGTAAATGTATGAGGAAATGTTCCACATCATTGGCAATCAGGGAGATGCAAATCAAAACTACCCTGAGATTTCACCTAACTCCAGTCAGAATGGCAATCATAAAAAACACGAACAATAACTAGTTTCTCAGTACCATGACTTATCTGTTTCAGAGACTCCTAATTATATCATAGAAACTTACCTTCTATTGATCCTCTGTGTCACCCTCAGATTTGGTACACAACTCATTCTCTTCCAGTGTCCTACAGACATTCATGGAGAATGGCCTATGGTACTTCCAGACCCCAGGACACTTCCTGTCTGATGTGATTTCTTGGGTGTATTCTTAGCCATCACATCGAGACAGGACACTAGTTGTAGCCAGAGGAGACTTCTCAAGGGACATGAGTTCATGAGGCAGTCCACTTGGAAGTTGGAGAGGTATATGGCTCTTATTTGAGCCTTTGCCATCTCAGCAATATGACTGCGTCAAGTGGGAAGCCATGCCAATTTGGGGAGGTAAGCAAGTCTGGGCATTGCTGGCATAGTAAACAGTTTGATCTCTCTTAATAAGGTTGTATTCTTGGAGTGGACCAGAACTGACAAAACTCCCTGAGGTTACTATAGCCAGATGCCTTTCAATGGGTGTTGCCATTGATCCTAATAAATAAAAGGAGGCAGAAGCTGGTATGAAAAAAAAAAAAAAAGAAAAACAAAAAAACCCAATCCTGCTGGAAATGCTTATGTTCAGAAAGCTTCAATATTTCAAGTCAATTCAAGTATATAACAAAGAACAGGTCGGTTCTCCTGGGAATGGGAGATCAGAAAAGTCTCCACAGAGGAAATGACCCAGATATCAATTCCACGAATATTTATTGACTATCAACTGGCACTAATTTCTGTGCTAGAAGATTTCACAGGCATTATCTCATTTGTGCTTCACAAAAACCCTGTGAAGTAGATATTATTATCCCTGTGATTTTCAAAGTTGAAGAAAGGTAAATCCAAAGGTCCCATTCCTAATAAATGATGTTGGAACTTTAGCAGAATTACAGCTCTCAGTCTGACCACCCAAGGAATGAATGCCCTGACTCTGGGAGTCTCTTTGCCCAGGCATGCATGCTTCATTTACACAGCAGATACCTAGATGTCTCCCCATCATTCTGGTGAAAGGAGGATTTATGAAACCTATAACTGAGAGAATAAGGTAAACACCTCTCCCTTGAGCCCCCATTTCCTTCCTCATTATCTTTCTTGGTTTTGGAGGCCTTAACTCATTTTCCCCCATTGTTCCAGATGTGGAACACCTATAAAAACATAAATACAGCATATAATATAGGGTGTAATTATATAATATGTAATATAGTTATATAAGAGAATATAATTATAATGATTATATAACAATATTAATAACATATAAGCTCTAGATTCTGTTTTCCAAGCTATTTAAATGCACCTGTGTCAATTGCATTGAAATATTTGCAGGAACAAAAATTTGGGACTTAATTTAAACTTGATAAAAAAATTTTTATTTGCTTTTAGAAGCCACTGTGCTTCTTTGTTTCACCACACTGGCCTTGAAATTGACAAAAAGCCTACAACCAAGGAAGCCAGAATACTGTAGGCTGCGAAGGAAAGAAGAATAATGGGAGGAAAGGGGAGGAGGAGAGGAGAGAGTCCTGCCTGGGCTAGGAGACTTAGGGCAAAGGAGGGTGAGGAGAGGCAAATGCGGAGGTGAAGACTTAAGTAAATGGGGAGGACAAGTTATGGGAGGGTTAAAGGCAGAAAGCCTGGAGACTCAGGGAGGATGAGCAGGAAGCCCACAGCCACGCTCAGGGCATCGAAGGAGGGGATGTACAACTGTTCCGTCTCCCAAGATGATTTCTGCATACCTTATCAATCTCTGTAACTCCTGGAATCCCTTAACTTGTGCCCTAGACTCGAGGCATTTTGGGGGGATACTGTGCTGGCCCCTTAAAAATACGGACTCAAGTAATGGAAAAACTGGCTTATGGAGGAAGGGAGCTCAATAAACCTGGGTTCACTAAGTCTCAGGATCTCCACCAGTGAATGTACCTGTAGGTAAATTCCTGGTTCATACTGCTGTGAGAATGGTTGTAAAGGGCCCCAAACTTTAGAGCTCTCAAAGAACAGGAAGGTGGTAGTAATGTGCAGACAAAAAGCATATATGGACTAGACAGGAGGCCTCCAAGCTCTGGCAGTAATAGCGTGACCCAGAGCAGGTGGCCTATTTGCTTTGTGTCTTCAGTGCCCAGCATGGAAGATCCAACAAATGTTTATTGAATGAATGAAGGAACAGACAGATATATGAAAAATGAATAACTGAATGAATGAATTAAAAGGAATGAACCCAAACATCCACATGATTTCCAAATCACAACTTTTTCATATCCCCTAATGTTGTCCCTGTTTATATGATGAAATTTTAGCCTCAGTTTCCCTGTTCTATACTATCTCTCCGGATTTCTGTGCTGAGTGCTGCTGGGACAAAAGTCTTCATCAAAGAGTCGTGTCTAACATCAATAAGCATCGTTCACCACCCTTCCTTGAATCTCCTGGTTATCTGTGATCACCATCCACATGGATTCCTCATGTTCACTGCACTGGACCCTACAACTGCAGCAGCCAGCCCTGTGTTAGAGGGCAGCACCCTCTCTGCCCTGTTCTGTTACACAGTCCATCTGCACCCCAGGACCAGCAACACTGACAGAAGTAGGGGTTTCCAACTCCTGTCTATTAAATACTACCTCTTTCATCCAGACTGCTGGTGTCCTGGCATGGTTCCCCTAGATTCCATTAGAGACATTCTTGAGAGAGGGCATATGATCAAAGAATTCTATGGATCAAGTGAAATTTTGAGAAGTCTTATTTTCTCTCTTTTGTGTTTGTTGTTAAATCAATATTTTATTTTGCTTGGAAAGTACATAAAAAGCACGAACAATTAGAAAACTGTCATCATAATTCTGCCATCTCAGCTGTTAGCATTCTGGTACATTTCTTTCAGTTATCTTTCTATAATTTGTACATAATTGAGATCACAGAGTAATAAAATTGAAACCCTGGTCTCTAAATTAACATTTAGCATAGAGGAACTTCTCATAGCATCAGAAATTCTACATATTTTAATGGCTACATAAAATTCTTCCATCTAGTATTGCTAATGATTTATATATACTATTTTCTTTTTTTTCCCCCTATACAACCCATATGTAGAACTCAGCATATCTTTAAGTTCTCTGAGAGAAATTAGTCCATTTCAAAGCAACAAGGAGCAGTAGATTCTTACTAAAGATTTTACCGGGAAGATGCAAGAAAGATTTTACCTTGTATATTCTATGCCAAAGCAAATTTCATAAACACATCTCTTAACTACCTCTGATTTTCATTAAATCACATATCTTTATGTGGCTGGAGTGCTGGCAAGGAGGTGTTTGTTTGTTTTCCTTAGTTCTTCTTTCCTTCTTCCTAGATATCTCCCTGTCGTGTTTTTTATTTTATTTTTAATTTTTATTTATTTATTCACTTTTGATACTGGGAATTGAACCCAGGGGTGTTCTACCTTTGAGTTACACCCCTAGCCCTGGTTTATTTTTTATTCTGAAACAGAGTCTCAGCCAGGTGTGAGGTGGGTCACGCTTGTAATCCCTGTACTTGAGAGGCTGAGACAAGAGGATTGCAGGAGGTTTGTGGCCAGCCTCAAGCTACTTAGTGAGGCCCTCTGCAACTTAGTGAGACCCTGTTTCAAAATAAAGAATATAAATAGGGTTGGGGGTGTATCTCTCAGAGGTAGAATCTTCAGTACTGCAAAAAAAAAAAAAAAGAAAGAAAGAAAGAAAGAAAGAAAGATTCTCCCGTCCCAGTCTCCCACATACTGGGATTACAGGCATGTGCCACCATGCCCAACCTGCCATTTTTTTTTAAGTAACTCTTTTGAAAATTCTTAGCTTCACAGACTTACACTCCTCCTAGGACTAAAGAAAACAAAGAGTCTTTGGCCACCTAGACCCACCCACCTTCCTTAGAAGGCAACTTATCAATAATCATTTGATCCTTGAATAGGCCTTTGTGGGGAAAATCATCCTTTCACCCCACTGACCTCACTTACCATCATCAAAGTATTTCTTCCAGACATACAAGATACTTTCCTAAGAGTAAATGGCTGTCTCAGTTTCATTAAACTGGTGTATAATAAGATCTCCTTGATTTGTTTTTCATGAGATCGATTCTTTTTTATTAGGTCTGAATTGGAAAAATTTGTTTTAAGAAGGAAATGGAAAACTGTTTATACAAATATAGTACCTGCATATGTGAATTCTATAGATATCCAGAATATCCATCAACTCTCATTAGGGGATATTTGATGAGGGGGAGGGGAAAAGAAAACATAATTTAAATAAAATAATTCCAGTCCACTGGGTGTGGTAGAGCATGCCAGTAATCCTAGTACTTGGGAGGCTGAGATAGGAGGATCACAAGTTTGAGGACAGCCTCAATAACTTAGTGAGACCCTCAGCAACTTAATGAGATCCTGTTTCATAATAAAAAACAAAATAGGTCTGGGAATCTATCTTAGAGACAAAAATATTCAATCTCCAGTATTACAAAAAATAAAATAATTCCAGTCCATGGACACTGTGTAAAGAGGAAGTTGGATAAGCAAGGAGCCTGACACTGAGGGTCAGGGAGTATGTCTTGTTTTCTAGATCCTAGCCCCTGACATTGTTAATAGTAGACCCACCTGTGTAGGCTTGGAGGCCCCTCCTCAAGGTTTAGTGATGCATAGCTCATTGCTGTAAAACCACAGTGAATTGGAGTGTATCCAAATGGAAGCTATGGCAACCATGTGAAGGACTACGAGAGAAGCCTGGAAGAAGAGGAGAGAGGCCCCCAAAAAGCTGCTGAAGGAGGTAGGAGGCAGAATGTGGGGTGGTACCATGGACAACAGGGAAGCAAGACCTGGCCTGGGGAATCCTGCAGGGTTCCCATAGTGGGAGCTGCAGCAGGTCCCACAGAAGAAAATGTCACAGAACAGAGACAGAAACAACTCCCCTGACTGCACTGCAGAGCACTGCTGCCTCACAACTTTTATTTGCTTGAGAACCAGAAAATGAACCAGCCTACTAGAAGTGGTGTCACTAAAAGAACAGCTCTGAGAAGCCCCCTTCCCAGTGGGTGGTTGGGCTTGGATTGTGGGAGAGGAACTGCCAAGTGCAATGAGGAGGCTCAGAAGGTGGGAGCTGCAGCCAGTCCCTTGTTGGAGTCTGGGGACTCCCTAGAGCCTGGCAGTTCTCCCATGGGATCCATGGGGATTGGTTCCAAGACTTTCCCCATGGTTACTCAGATTTAAATCCTTTATATAAAACAGTGTAGTATTTGTATGTAACGGTGTAGTATTTGCATGTAAGACTTTCCCCATGGATACTCAGATTTAAGTTCCTTGTATAAAACAGTGTAGTATTTGCATCTTCCTGTATACTTTGTCATCTCTGGATAACTTACAATACTAATACAATATAAATGATATATAAAATGTCATGAAATAATATTTAGCTTTGTTATATGTGATGCACTCTAATATTTCCATTCTATCCTATCTCATTTTTTAAAATGCTAGTCACAACTCACAGTGTACCAGTTGTTATACTATACTGTTTAGGGAATAATGACAAGAAAAAAATAGTCTGTATATGATTGGTACAGGTGTAGGTTTTTTCCTAATATTTTTAATTTGCAGTTGGTTGAGTTCACAGATACAGAACCCATGATACAGAGGGCAGAATGTAACTCTTGCCCTTTGCTGCACCACTGTCGGCAGTCCTTGCCATTATTTCAGTCTGTTAGAGTGAGGAGATGGGTGGGGTAGGTTTTCAAATTTAGCACAGAGATGTACATGCCTGTGCATTTACACACACAAAAACACATACACTCACATACACACACCAAGAACCCAAGATGCCCAGTTAAATTTGGATTTCAGTTAACAATTTTTTTAGTGTAAGTATGTTCCAAATATGGCATGCAACCCAAGATGACAAAAGTAGTGGCTGTCCAAGTTTCCCATCAATAGTAGAAAAAGAGGAAGTTAGAGAAATCAGGAATGGAATCTATTTGATGAACCAGTGTGTGTGTGTGTGTATGTGTGTGTGTGTGTGTGTGTGTGTGTGTGTGTGCGTGCCCGTGTAAGAGAGAGAGAGATTAAACCGTCAGTAGTGTCACTGGTTGTAGACAGATACTTGGAGAGCTAACAAATAGATAAAAACAATTTTTAGGAAGCTTCCACTGTAAACAGAAAATTAATGAGTCGTTTATATGAATTGTCTGCCATTTGTTTCTTCAGACACTACCACCTTTTTGCCTCGTGAGGATCTTTTGTATGTAGGCCAACAGAGCTGTATCTTTGAGAGCTTGCCCATCCTCTCCTAGCCATGAAATCACTCCTGTGTTTTGCAAAAGCTCTAGCATCTGCCTGTTCTAGGTCCAAGGTGGATCTTTGAACCTGTCCAGCTGTGTCTCCTGAACTCATCTGGAACTAACCCTGAGATTATTTGGAAGTTGTTTTTTTGTTTTGTTTTCCCCAAAGCTTCTCTCCATTCCATCCTTCACCTCCCACCATGGCACTATCTCAGCTTCATTATTGAATTTGGTCTAGAAAAGTTTACTTGCTACTTTCTTTATTTCCTAGGGCTTGTCTAAAATAGTCTGGAATGGAAATCATTAGCCAGATGCCATTTCTAGAAGATCTGAATAGCACATATTACTGTATTCTTCCCTGGGCCAGTTGTATGATCTTTACAGAAATGCCTCCTTCTTTCTGCCCAGGTTCTACCATGTCTACTCCTATCTTGTGTTTTCCCACTTGCTCCTATGCATACTGTTATTCTCAGGAGCACTGCAAATCTCCAGGTAGCCCTAAATCTTCTTGGCTCCTGTCTCCTCTCTGACTTTTTGGTAATGGTATGCTCTTTATGAAAGCCCTCATCCTTCATTTGCCCTATTTCAGCTTTGCAGCCCATATTGCTGTGACCAGAGAGCCTCACAAGAGCAGAAGGACTGCCCCCTGGGTAACCTGTTTGACTTTGCTCGCCATCCCTGCTCTATGTATTGTGTGGATTGACATCTTAGATATCCATAATTATAAACAGTGCTTCTGACTCCCTATGCTGCCATCTTGAATTCTCCTACACATTTTGTTGTGATGGATGTCTGCTACTTTGGTCTGACCTGTGTTACTTCCCTTCTCTGGTGATAACAACTCTCTTCTCCCCTGGAAATCCCCCCATCTCTGCTAGGATGGCCAATTTCAACATCACACCCTCTGACCACAGAGGAAGCTGAGACACCTGGGTGATTTCACCCTGTCTCCCTGTCATGAAGGCATGCTCATGGAAGAGCATGTGTTTCCATCTGGACCAGAGTCCTCCCCTGGGAACACCTAAGAGCTATCAGTGGGATGTGATCTTTGGGCAGCAATGCTACCCTCCCTCTTGCTGAAAAAGAGAACCCCACCTTTAAAGGAGAGTAGAGCTGAGAAGTGGAGGGAGTGACAGAGACCTAGTGACATAATTTGAGTCCCTGCATCCAGTTATTCCTGAGGTCATCCCACTCCTGGACTATTTTTTGCTTTACCTGCTGATAATGGTTTGAATGTGCCCCCCCCCAAATCATGTGTTGGAAATAATTCACCATGCAACAGTGTTGGAAAGTGGGATCCAGTGGGAGGTGTTTAGGTCATGAGGGCTCCACCCACAGATGGATTAATGCTGATTATAAACGGGCTCAAGGCTCTGAATTTTCTCTCTTACCCTTCTACCTTCTACTATGGGATGACACAGCAAGAAGGCTCTTGCCAGATGATGGTCCCTAGACTTTGGACTTCCCAGGCTCCAGAACTGTGAGTAAATAGATGTCTTTTCATTATAAATTGCCCAGTCTGTTATCTCAGCAGTACAGTCCACATCAAGACAGCTGCTCAGCATTGAGTTTACTATTTGCAACTCTGGAGTCCTGACTCTCACACCCTTTGTATCCCTCTTCTACCCAGATTTAAATGATACTTAGTGAGTACCTACTATGTGCTGCCACATGCGTTCTCTCCTACAATTCTCAACGCTGGTTTGATCAAGTAGGCTGATCATCCCCATCCTATACAAAAAGGAAACAAGCCAGAAAGAGTGCACAGTGAGCATAGAGTTTTACTGTAACTCTACTGGAAATGGGAATTTTTGTTATTCCCAAAGCAATAATCTCTTCTAAATTTTTTTTTTAAAAATTGTGATTTGCAGAAAAAATTAATTATATTTACATATACATATTATATTATATATTTGCATATATCATTGATATTATAATATAATATTATGAATACAATATGTTATACTCATATCCTATGAATGTGAACAAAATAAAACTGTAGATGTTTGACTGTTTTGACTTGAAAAAAATGTCAGTTTCATATAGTTCAATCTCTCTGTATTACCGAAACAAAGACATCATGAAATAATATTTACCCATGTTATGTATAATTCACTCTAATATTTCAATTCTATCCTATTTTACCTTTTTAAATTCTGGTAATAACCTACTAAATTGATTCTATGACACACTAATGAGATCTTCCCTGTGGTTTGAGAAACTGTGACCTATGTGAAACCATCCTGGTAGCAAACTTCTATTCCTTCCCTTTAATTTCAGTTTAAATCCCCCTTGGAGTCAACATTCATACATGGATACTGCAAGAGTAGTGGACAGAGAAGTATGTCTAGTAGCTTTAATGGTACCTCACTGTCTGGTAGGTCTGGGGAAATTCAGATTACACTAGGCAAACAACCACATTACAAAGTATCATGTTTGGAGGGTATGTTACCAAGATTCATTTCATGGACATGTTTTGCAAAGCTCACTACAATCCTATCAGGCAGGGAGGGAAGGCACAGGATCTCTATTATTCAGAAAGCAAAGGTTATGGAAGGAGAATGGTGGGCATTTTATAGTATGACCAAAGTCATATGGCCAGAAAACACCAGAGCCAGGATTCAGACCCGATCTTCAGGCTACTTGTTTCTGTTCCTTCTACCATGTAGGTTGTTCCCATGGCAACCCTATTAAACTGCCCAAACACAGTGATGAGCAGGAAGCAAAGAAAACCAGGATGGGGAAAGGTGGGCACAATCTCCTCCAGCCCTCTCCTGGCCTCCCAGGAACCTCATGGTCCTGGGCAATGAGTTGTCACAAGCACTCTCCTTATTTGACATTCCTGCTCAGTGCCCTTCAATCCTTCTTCAAAAGAGACTGCAGAAGTTGGGTTCTGTAGGTGCTTTCCTGGGTGCTGGGAGGGCCGGATGTAAGAAGCTCCCGGTAGCTGTCCTGCCCATTCCTGGGACTCTCACTCAACAATCAAGTTAAGACCTTCTCAAATGCAAATCCTTGGGGCAGTTTCTGTGTCTCCACTTTCCTTTGGAGGGCTGATGGCACTCGCAAAAAGCTGCTCTCCAACTGTTGGACAGAATAATGATAGAAAGTGCCAAGTATTGAGTGCCTACTGTGTGCTAAGCCAAACTTGTATTTGCTTCACATGAAAATAGGGGTGTTTAATCCTCACACTATGCCTACTAAGTGAGTCTGACCTTCCCATTTTATACACAAGGAATTGAACTTGCCCACTGTCACACAGGTAGTAACAAGATGAGAGATCCTGCCTCCCTATCTGGACACTTTTCAACCACACCATACTGCCTAGGAGAGGGAGGGGGCTCATTTTGCCCATTCTGGATGGAAAGAGCATAGGCATGTGGGGCTTGACAATTGTTGAGTAGAATTCCTGCAGATGAATTCCTGTCTCCACCCGGGTTGCAGCAGACACACACTGGTGAGGCTGAGCCGGCTGCTAAAATGTTATCTGGTTGGCAAATTGCCATCCAGTGCTTTCTCAGTACTCCAGCCACCCTGGTCAGTCCTGAAGAACTATCACCTGGGCACTGGACACTGGAGCTTTGTCTCAGTGCTATATCCATTGTCTCCCTGACCAGTCTCTGTTCAAGCTGTACCAGTTGTTACATATTTTGGCTTTATTCCCTCCTGATCTAATAAAAAGCTGTGGAATGGGGACCTTGGAAGCTAAGAAATATTTGAAATGCTTAGTTGGTTTCTGGTATATGGAGGCTGCTTCAGAGCAGGTGATGAGGTCTCTTTCATAGAGAGGGGCAGGGAACATCGGTGAAAGTTTCCTCAAGGATCCCTTGTGATGTAGAAAGGATGCCTGCAAAAGTAGCTGTATAGTGAGATTCTTCAAATAAGCCCGGTTGTCTTATAGATTCTCATGATGAAAATCAGAGTTACAACTGAAGAGTCAGTTTACCCTTGATGGACAGAGGGACCTGTTTCTGATCAGGCAGAGCTTGGAATGGGCTGTGTCTGAAGCATGCTGGCTTTTGCAAAATGGGATTATTTTTGCAGAATTCTGAACTTGCACCATTTTTCTGACCTTGAGGTCTTATGTCTGTTGCCAACTCTCAGTCCTGAGCATATTGACTCCATATTCAGAACCTTCCCTCCATTTCTACTGAGAAATAATCATATATCTAATTTAGTGAGCTAATCTGATATGCTAGGCACTGTGTAACATATTTTATTTCATTTTCATAATCTTATTATGCCCATTTTGTAAATAAGAAAACTTAGAGACATTTTAAAAAGTTATCCATGTTAGCCTAGTCAGTAAATAAGAGAGCCAATTGTCAAATGCAAGTCCTTTGGACTTCAAATCCCATGTGCATGAGACTTGAGAACAATGCTGGGTATTCTGGGTGGTCAGGGTGTAAACGAAGCTCCAAAGTCCTTACCTGGCCAGCCTGCTGCCTTCCTCTCCCCTCACCCTGCTTTGGCCACACAGACCTTTCTGTCCTCAGACCGCCCCAGCTGGTTTTTGCCACTGTTCTTTCACTCTTGTGGCCTGCTGTGCTTGGAATCTAGGAATTTTTCAAGTTCCGGAGGAAGAAAGTCTTTGCCTTTAAGAAATCTACAATCTAGTGATTAGTGTCAGATCCACAGATTGATAATTATAATACAATCTATTAAATTCAGAAATAGAGTTCACTAAAGACATAACAAATTCAGAGAACTGTACCAACTCTGAGGATATGGTGGTGGTGGTGGTGGTGTGTGTGTGTGTGTGTGTGTGTGTGTGGTTTGTGTGATGCGTGTAGTGTATGAGTGTGCATGCACATATGAGGAGAAAAGGAAAGACTGGAGAAAAATGCTGAACTGAATCTCAAAGGACAAGATGGAGTATGTAGGAGTGCAAAGGTTCTGAAACTTTCCGGGCAGAGGAGACTTCTCTGGTTTGGATAAATGTCCCCCAAAGACTCAAACATTGAAAGCTTGGTCCCCAGCCTGTGGTACTCTTGGGAGGTGATAAAAGTTAGGTCATTAGGGGATAAAGGGACCCCCTTCCCCTTCATGGCTGCCATGAGGTAAAGTTTCCTTTGGCATACACCTACCCATTATGTACTGCCTTACCATAGGCCCAAAGGCAATGGGGCCAAGTGACCATGAACTGAAGCCCCTTGGAACCATGAACCCAAATCAACCTTTCCTCCTTTTAACTTTACTTATCTTGGGTGTTTTGTTATAGTAACAGAAAGTTGCAATGGAGAGACAGTAGGAGGGAAAGTCCAACATATTGAAGGGGATCTATACTTTGGCATTACTGGAACACAAAGTGGTGGGAGATGAATCTGGGATGCAGGCAAGAGTCAGACTGTGGAAGAACTTAGGGTTAGAGAGACTGAATAATTTGCTATCCAAACCAGGATATTTTGAGAGTGCTAGCCAGATAGGATATCAAAACAATAGGATTAATCTGCAATAGTCCTGGGAACACAGGGACATGTGGTTACTGTCATCTAGAGGCCACACCAAGGAATTTGAACCTCAGTCTATGAACAATTGAGGGACGAATACAGAGTTTCAATATGGAGGTGACAAAACTAGACTTACTTTTTAAAAGGGTCATTTGGACACCAATGTGGAAGATGGACTGGAAGGATATGTTGGACAGGCTGGAGGCAGAAAACCACTTAGGAGGCTGTTACAATAACACAAGATTGATTTATCAAGACATGAAGATATAATGAATAGGTACAATCTTTTATATTTTATGATTGGAGGAAAGAGAAAGAAAAGAAAAGAACAAATGATTTCACTTAGGTTCTTATTTAGGGAACTGAGTAGATGGCAGTACCTCTCATAGTCATACAGAGCAAACTGTCAAATGTGTACAGTAGTTTCTCCTTATCTGCAGGGATTACATTCTAAGACACCCAGAGGATATGTGAAACCACGGATAGTACTGAACCCCAGGAATACTATGTTTTTTCCTATCAAGTAGATAATTTTTGTCTTTTCACTTTCAAGAAGCATTCTATGGCTTATCTTTGGTATATCTAAATTGGCACCATCATTACTCTTGCACTATGGGGCTATTATTAAGTAAAATAAAGATTAGTTGAACACAAGTACCGAAATACTGGAATAGTAAATTTGACAACTGAAAAAGTGACTAAGTGACTAAAGGGCAAGTGGCGCATCACGTGGATATGCTGGGTGAAGGTTAAGGGAGGGGCCAGAGGATGTGAAAATTCATAACATTGCTCAGAATAGTGCACAGTTTAAGATTTATGAATTGTTTATTTCTGGAATTTCCATTTAATATTTTTGGATCACAATTGGCTACAGGTAACTGAAACCATAGGAACCAAATCACAAGTTGGGAAAACTGCTATACCAAGTTTAGCCTTGGGCAGGATGAATTTTTGCAAGCCTGTGAGCTATTTGAGGATATCCAACAGACTGTTGTGAGTCTGAAACATAAAGAAAGGGCCAGAAACTTACCTGAAGCTCATCAAAATGTAGAAGGATATCAAGAGGATAAAAAAAAATTCTCACAGAGAGTATGTTCAGTAAAAAGAATGATGAGTGTATTAATCAGATTTCTGTCGCTATAATGAGATACCTAACACAAACTACTTATGAAGTAAATACAGGTTTATTTTAGCTCATGCTTCTGGAGGTTTGAGTCCAAGATTAGGCAGCCCCATTGATTTATGCGTCTAGAAAAGTAGCATATCATGGTAGGAACACCTGTTGGAGGAAGTGTTCACGTCTCTAGCCAGAAAGCAGAAACAGAGAGAGTGGAATATCATCATCCCCTTTGAGGACATGCCCTCAGAAATCTAAATACCCCACTATACCCCACTTCTTTTTTTTCCCCATATTATGGATTGAACCCAGAGGTGCTCCACCACAGAGCTTCATTTCTGGCCCTTTTTATGTTTTATTTTGAGACAGTGTCTTGCTAAATTGCCCAGACTGGCTTTGAACTTAAAATCCTCCTGCCTCAGCTTCCCAAGTTTCCAGGATGACAGGTGTGTGTCACCATGCCTAGCTAGGCTCTACTTCTTAAAGGTCCACAGGACCTGGCAACACTATCACCCTGGAACCAAGCCTTGTTATACGGGCCTTTGGAGTCATCAACTATATTCAAACCATAGCAGTGAATCAATCGGTACTATTTCTTGTTCTCTTGCCAATTTTCCTTCAAAAAATACTTTCCTTCAGTAACTGGATATTTAATTAACACTCTAATAACTTGTGAAAATTAATGAGCTTATGATTTTCCCTTGCAAAAACCTGCCTTAGGTTCTCCCCATTCTTAATTATGTTATTATTTGCCACAAACTTAATTTATTTCTGTTAGCTATGTATGGCATGGTTCAGTGCCTGTGGTTTGTAGAGGTCAGCGCTTTCATTTGCTAGGTTGCCACTGGAGACTGGCAATGATAACAGGGTTGCAGGTGTGAAGCTGCCTGGGGCTTCTGCTTTCTTAACTTCTTAATTTACTTTTTTATTTTCTTTTTGAACCTGTAATAGCTCACATGATATGTAAATTTTAAATGTGTAACTATATATAGCAAAAAGTCTGTCTGCCATTCTCAGCCTCATCCACACAATTTTCAGCCCTGCTACAGGTAACTCCTGTCATCAGTTTCTCAAATGGTCTTGCAGAATTTCCTCAGCATATGCGAACAAATGCAAGTATATATTTTATTTTCTCCCTCCTCCTTATTTTTACACAAAAGCTTTTAGAGTACACTTAAAGTTTTGACTTTGCTGCGTTCACATAACATATCTTGGATATTTTTCCTTACCAGAACCTAGATTCAGCAGTCTCTTTAAACTATAACTTATCTTGCTAGTCCTCTATTGATGGACATTTGGGTTATTTCCGTGTATGTGCTATTACAAACACCAATGCCATAAATAAATTTGTATATGCATTATTTTATACTTGTGTAAATGTATCCATAAAGCACATTCCTAGATGTGGAGTTACTGACTGCAATGTTTTATTTTGGTAGCTTTTTCTAAGTTATAAGTACTCCATGGTGGTTATGCCAATTTCCATTCCTAGCATCAATGTATGAGAGTCTTACTCCACAGCCTTACCTAGAGTTTAATATCAAACTTAAAGGTATATCATGGTAGTTTTAATTTGCGTTTTTCTTAGTTTGAGTAAAGCTAAGCATACTTCCCCTTTGATCCTTTATGTAAACTGCTATATGTTGAAGCTCATCACCAATGTAAAGGTATTAGGAGGTGGAGCTTTTGTAGGTGATTAAGTTGTGAGTGTAGATCCCTCATGAGTGGAACTAGTGCCCTTATAAAACAGATGCCAGGGATAGCCCTCAACCCTTCTACTATGTGAGGACCCAGAGAGAAAGCACTTCTATAAACCAGGTAGAAGCCTTCACCAGACACTGAACCTTGACTTTCCAGCTTTTAGAACTGTGAGAAATGAATCCAAATGAATTTCTGTTGGTTTTAAGCTCCCCAACTATGGTATTCTGTTATAGTTGTCCAAATAGACTAAGACAATAACCTTTATTTATTTTCTACTAAATTGTTAGTCTTTTTACTAATTTCTAGGAGTATTAGACCTTTGTCTAGAATGACTAAAAAATAAACAAAGGTTATTGTCCAATATGAAAAAAGCATAGTGGGGAGAAGTGTATATCATATATTACCATTTATCTAAGAAGAGGAGTATGAATGTATTAGATTGAAGCAATTAAAACTGCATGTATTTAAATGTTTTTGACTTACAGAAATGATAATTTCATATGGTTCAGCCCAATACAGTAGCAGTCTTGAATTTGAATTATCAGCATGAATTCATGATGTATTTTGTCACAGTAAAAGTCTATATTTCCTAGTCACCCAAAAGGACTAGAAACAATAACCCAATTTCAGTGAACATCTCTAATGCCCAGATTGTAGTTCTTAAATTCTACTTCTCATGAAAAGGAACCTAGGATCCTTGAAGAAATGACTTATTATATGTTCAAGGAGGAAATATACAAGATAACCCTAGAATCTCTTATGTAAGAACAAGAAAGCTATTAAGGACTATGAGGGTGGTGTCAAAAGGACTCAGGAGTCAAACTGAAAACACCAACTGACAAAAGTTGGAACAATTTGAGCATCAGATCTGTAGTCAGCAAGCCAGAGACCTGAGAGATCCAGTGATACAGTTCTAGTCCAAGACTGCAGACCAAAGAACTAGGGGAACTGTTGGTATAAATCCCAGTGCAAGGCTGGAGAAGGTCAATATCCCAGTTCAAGCAGGCATGCAGAGAGCAAAAAGGGGTGAATTCTTCCTTCCTCTGCCTTTTATCCGTGCAGGCTGGGGTAAGGCCCAACCACATGGAGAAAGACAATCTACTGAGTCCATTGATTCAAATGCTAATCTCATCTGGAAACACGCTCACAGACACAGCCAGAAACAATGTTTAATCCAAGTATCCCATGGCCCACTTAATGAATTTGTACTGAGTTTGATGCAAATTAACCATAAAAACCATACTGTCTGACATTGTTGAAGCAGCTGGCATAATATAACCACTTGGGTGCTGGGTTCAACCAAACATGGAATTGTGAACACATCTCCAAATAATGTGATTTTGAGCAAGTCAACCTCTCTGGGCTTAAGTTTCTTCATTGTGAAATGAGGATAACACAAGTTCATAGGAACTTGTAGTGAGCACTAAAGGCAATTATAGTCATTACTCAACAGAAGTGAACCATTACTATTGTCGGATGACCCAGAGCATCAGATGACGTGGGGAGACTAACCAGACCACAGAGTGAGCAGAGTGCTACTGGGGCCACTACTTTAAATCAGTGGTCACTCCCAGGACCCAGGTCCATTAGCTCTGAAGTCATTGGCTCCTATCAGGGCAGTTCTGAGGAGGCATCCATCTTGGGTTGCAGCATCTAAGCAAAGAAAAAGGACTCCTAAGAAGCTGGGCATGGTGGTGCACACTTGTAATCCCAGCATTTGGAAGGCTGAGACTGGAGGATCCGGGTTTGCGGCCAGCCTCAGTTACTTAGTGAGGCACTCTGCAACTTAGTGAGACCCTGTTTCAAAATAAAGAATAAAAAATAGGGCTGAGGGTGTAGCTCGGAGGTAGAATGCTACTGGGTTCCATCCCCAGTACAGAAAAAAAAAAAAAATGCTCCTAGGCACCCTGGAAAAGATTGAACTAAAATAATGTGGGCCACCTTGCTCCAGGGTAGGCCCCATCTGAGACAGGGAAGGGCTGAGTCTGGATTAGTACAGTTCCAGAGAGAACTGGAACTCCCTCCAGACAGACAGGCTCAGTTTCCCCTCAACAGCACTGTGGAAGGTGGTGTCAAGAAAAAGAAACATGTTCCCTTAGGCCCCTCTCTGTGTCTGATTTATCCAAAAGCAAATAACTGGGTCTCCCACATTTAGTATTTGGCTATCCCTCAAGAATTTTATGCATTCGTTTCAGTGTGTTTGTGTACATGTGTATCTAAGTGCGTGGCTGCGTATTATTCCTGGAAATGGTGACTACGGCTATCTCTGGTAGTGGTGTTGGGATGATTTTCACTCTTCACAATGCACATGAATTATTTTTATACTTAGAGCAAAAAGCTACTTCCATTTTGGAAGAGAAAAATAAACTGTTCATGTATCCCAAGAATTACTATACTCTCTGGCCAAAATCTGTGCATTTCGGAGTGCGTATTCTCTCTGTGGCCCCTCCCACCTGACGGTAGAGAGCTGATTCCTAGTCCTCTCTCACTCCATTGGCTTCTAACTAGAAATGGAGATACAGGACTTTTATCATCCCTAATGGCTCCTTCTGGGAGTGAGACTACTAGTTATCAGGTGCCTCCCTGTCCATTTCGTTGCCTGATTGCAGTCCACACTGAATCTCACCCCGGCAATGCTGACCATAGCTGACCTGTATCTTAGCTCTCCTAGGTTTGGTCACTGGTAGACTTCAATCCCATTTGTTTATGTTTGTTCTTTTTCCAATTTTTATCTCAAAAGCAAAATAACCTCTTTCTCTATTTGAATTAAAAGCACACTTGAATTTCTGGGTGTGTATTTAGAAGGATTCCAGATCAGGCAACATTTCATGTGATTTCTGCTCCCCGTGAACAGGGAATGATTCTCCATAATGACATGTGACCTGGATACAAACTGATTAGTTTGCAAGGAGTTGCTCGGCTCTGAAGTGTCTGAAGCCTGGAGGGGCAGAGGTCCTGTCTGTAGAGTGCTGTGTACAGTAGAAAAGATGCTGAGCTGCCAGAGGCCATGAGCGCCAGGCTGGAACGGAGGTTAGGCCGCCACCGACGAACTGCGCACCATAAAAACAGTGAGAAGGACCAGAAGCCTTTGTCGTACTCCAGGGGATTACTCTGTGAAAAAGCACAAGGTTGGCTGCCCACAAAGAAACAAGGTTCCCAAATAGAGCCTGCGTCCTGGAGGGAGAGGAGATCCAGCTAAAAATAGCCTGTGACGTCCTCATGCTGATTTTCTTCTTTCTCATTTTTTTTTTTTTCCAGCGAGTTCACCTAAAATAGCCTGGCAATAAATTTTTTTCCCCTTTAAGTGGAAAAAGAAAATAGTCAGAGAGGTCAAGAGCTCAAGTTAAGCTTCTTAGAAGCCTAAAGTTTCTGCCCAAACAGAGGAGGTATCCCTCTGGGATGATGGCTGTGCCCACTCCCAGATGAAGGCTGCCTCCCTAAAGAGAAAGCCCAAGGCCCAAGGGCTCTCAGGGGCCTATGCAGGCTTCCCTGGGCCTGTGGCATGTGTGGGAGGTGGCCAGAGTGGGCAAGCATCCAGCTTGGGAGAAGGTGCCAGGCTCTGAGATCCAGTCCTGAGCCTGGCGGTTCAGGAAACAAGAACAGTTTGAAGACTGTGGGATATGGCATCTAGGCTGTCTTCCCCAACCTCAGCAGGTCAGAGTCAGGATGTCCCCTCATCACTAGCAGAAAGAACATAACACAGGCAAGTGGGGCTTACCTGCACAGAGTTAGGTGAGGGAGAAGCCCCAGGGGCAGTCAATTTCTGTTTCCTTGCTTCAAAAGGAGGCTGGCGTCCCCTCCCTCCTCTGGGCCTCCCTGACTCAGACCTTTCCTGTAATTCACACTGAGACAGGGCCACTACCCTGGGGACTCCTTTAAAAGACAAATCCAAGCTTGTAATCCCAGCATTTGGGAGGCTGAGACCGGAGGATCCGGGTTCTCGGCCAGCCTCAGCTACCTAGTGAGGCACTCTGCAACTTAGAGAGACTCGGTTTCAAAATAAAGAATAAAAAATATAGGGCTGGGGGTGCAGCTCGGAGGTAGAATGCCCCTGAGTTCAATCCCCAGTACCGCAAAGAAAAAAAAAAAAAAAGACAAATCCTGAGTGGGGGTTCAGAGGAGGGAAAAAACCCAATGCTGTTCCCTTAGAACTAAAAGAGTCACAGCAATGACTGAGTCTGGGTCATTATTCACCTGCCCTTTTCATCTGTATAATTATTATCCCTTAGACACAGTGTTTTGTCTTTTGCAAAGTGTTGCCATCTATACTATCTATTTGATTATTTGATTTTTTCAGTAACTGCAAAGGGATCACATGCATTGAGCAGATATTGTTGCTTCTGTTTTACAACTGAATCAATTGGAGCTCTAAGGAGCTGAGTGACTGTTGCTCAAATCTATACAGTCAGCAAGCTTTAGAAAGGTCAAATCCAAGTCCCTGCCTCCCAGTCCGGGGTGTTTCATTGCTTTGCATAGTGAGGGCTGGGGGTGGGGCACACTGCAGAGCGGTGAATTCAATACAAACAGTGAGAAAAGGCACTGTAGATGTTTGTGTCCCAGTGCCAGCACTTCAGGGCTGCCACTAAATAGCAGGTGAACTTGGGCAAGAACTTCACCCCTCTGACAGAGTCATCACTGGGTGCTCCTCACAGGGTGGTCAGGAGCAGATGAGATAATATATATTAATTTATAGCACCTGGTATAAAATAAGCACAAAGTAATTTTAGCTATTTTATTACTGTTATTTTATAATGTTCATGACCCAGAGCCTGATATCAATTTGGCAGACTCAGTAGGTTGGTTTTGCCAAAATACTGAAAATGAATTTGTCTCCAAGACTGATAAAGTGAGAAGCGAGATGTGCACTTGCCAAGGTTCTGCATGACAAGGACTTCCCTCCTGCATACAGTGGCATCAAAAGGGCCTTGTGAGCCCCACCAACCAGCAGGTGCTCCTCTCCTCGTCAGAATCCAAAGCTGAACTACGCTGGGCTAAGTCTGACTCAGCCACCTTCACCCACTCACTCAGGTACCCATTCAGACAACAAGTGTTTGTGGGAATTAAGACAGGTTCTTGCCTTAGTGGATCTGCCTTCTAGGATGAAACAGGGTGAGTCCTTCTTCACCCCATCAGGGGCTCTGGGAACAAGCAGGGCTGGCATTTGCCCCATTCCACCCTCATTCAGCTTGGCCTCTGCCAAGCAGCCCTCATTCTGGACACACACACACACACACACACACACACACACTTTTTTTTTTTTTTTTTTTTGATATGGGATTGGCACCGAGGGGCACTCTGCCTCCAAGCTATACTCCTCCAGGCCTTTTTACTTTTAACAAGGTCTTGCTAAGTTGCTGGGGCTGGCCTTAAACTTATGATCCTCCTGTCTTAGTCTCCCAAGTACTGGGCATCTCCCTGAGGATGAAATACAGATGCCAGCACATCATCTCTCTCTTTGCAGCTGGCAGCACACCGTGCTGCAGTCCAGTCCCAGGAAGATGCCTCTGCAGCCCAGCACTGTGGGAAAAGTGCGATTCCGTATCTGTTCCCCAGCTCCTCCCATGCCCGTGTGGCCTTGCCCTGGCCCTTCCTCAGCTCTCTCATGGCTGTGTTCCCCCACCTCAGCTTCCCCCTCCCTAACACCATCCTCCAGCATCCCATACTGGACCTCAACTTCTCCAGTCCCCCACCTTATTTCCTCTCCCTAAATCCTGAGCCTGCAGGGATCTCAGCCCCCAGTCTGATTCTCCTCTGGCCCTGGATGCCCTGAAACTTCCCCCCTGTCCTCTCTCTCCATCCCTACCATCCATCAACCATTATGGAGTCTATGGATGAAAGAAGGCCTCGAAGAAGGTATATTAGTTAAGGTAACATCAGATCCAGTAAGAAATGAACAGATAAATGGAGCAGCCTAACATGATAAAAGTTTATTTCTCTCACATAATGGTTCAGTCTGGGGCTGACTGCAGTGGAGATGGAGGTACTGTTCTACATGGTCACCTGCGACTTAGGTTGCCAAGTACTTGGACCCTAATGAAAGGCCCTGGGAACACCCTTTTCCTTCTCCTGGTCTCTCAAGGTAAATGAAGAATTATAAATCAACCACATTTATTCATCTGTGAATTCCAAACACCTAGCATAGCACTCAGCAATGTGTGTGTGTGTGTGTGTGTGTGTGTGTGTGTGTGTGTGTGTGTGCGGTGCTAAGGATTGAACCCAGAAGGGTATTCTACCTCTGAGCTATACCCCCAGCCCTTTTTATTTTTTGTTTGGAAACAGGGTCTTGTTAAGTTAATGCAAGCTTCACTGAGTTGCTGAGGCTAGCTTTGAATCTGTGATCCTTCTTGTCTCAACCTCCCAAGTACTGGAGTTATAGGCATTCGCCATCATGCTTTGCTACCCAGCAATATTTTGCACAGTATATAGCACCTAACATATATTTGTAAAATATTAGTGAATGGATGGGTGGATACGTCCTCATGCTCAGCAGGGAGTGTTCTTAGGAAGAAGAACCAGAGCTGCAGGGCAATGGGACTTATCCTGACAGTGGTGTGAGAACCTGCAGTTTACAGCACATTGGTGTGACATTACATTTTTTTAAAATGTACCTCAAAATCCACTTCTTCCAGGAGGACTGCCAAATGGTGTCCCAGAACAGAACAAGTTGTACCTTCATGGGAGAATGACTAGGAAGCTAGAGGGTGAAAATGCCATAGTTAATCCACCAAGCCACAGGGGGTGGGCACTTGCTTCCAACAGACCTCCCTAGAAAAATAAACCAGGCTGGAATTGTGAGCCTCCCCTGTTCCCCTCAGGGACGCAAAGGGCTAAGAAAGCAGCGGAACCTGCTGCAGAGCCTGTTCCAGTTCATTTCCAAGCCTCTGGCTATTTTTAGTTCATTGATCCCTGGGGGGGCTTGGCAGAGCTCACACTTTGAGGGGAAAGCTTCAGAATTCTTTTCACACTGCAGGTACTCTGCTCAGGCACCTTCCGCCTCCGGAGGCCTCCCGGCTTTTCTTGGGGCCGGAACAAGAGATGCAGTCAGAGAAAGGAAGGGACGGAAATGAGAAAGGGAGCGAGGCCAGAGGCAGTGAAGTGTGGGTACCCGTGGCCAAATTGGGTCACAGAGAACAACCCTTTGAAAGCAAGTCAGGAAATGTGAAGAGCTGCCTCTGCAGGGCTAGGTACGTGTGCTTGGTGACCATGTCCCTGCAGGTGACAGTGGGGGACTGTGCCTATTGATGCTCCCGACAACCAGACACATGGCCATCTGGAAGCCCTTTGGTTGCTCTTCCTTTCCCTGTGCTGGTTCTGTCCTTATGATCAACCTCTCCTAAAAGCAGGAGGGAGAAGGATGGAGAAGCTCCAATTAAGCTTTCTTCTCATCACTTTGAATGTAAAAACCCATCTCAACTGTGGAAGAGATGAAGATCGCTGCCTAAAAAGAGATCACCTGTAGCCTTTAAGAATTAGTGATGCACTCCGTTCTCTCCACCCTGTCTGTTTCTAATTGTCATATATCATCAAAAACCAGTTCTTTTTGCTTGTTACCTCTATAGTTTTGGAAGTAAAGGAAGTTACAATCTGGTTTTCCCCCCACTCCAAGTGTTGGCTGCTTAATTTAAGGCACCTGTAAAATTGTCTTTGTTCCAATGATTTATAAGCAAAAAGGCAAGTCGCGGTAGTAATTCAGTACTTGTTGAGTTGATTTGTGTTACCAAGATGTTGTGAGTAAACTGAATTTTTGTAAATTGAATGGCATTTTAAATGTCTTGGACAGCTCAACAGTTACAGGATTCCACTAGTGAATCCTACAGAGAAACCTTGTTCTTGGATCACTCAGCAGCATCTAATGCAGTTACCTACAGCCTTCTTCTTGAAGTAGGTGTGACTCTTTAACCCTTTCATTCACCTGACTTGCACCTTCCCAGTTACCTCTGCTGTTCTTCCTGCCTCTACCAGACCACAATGCACTAGAGGAAACCATGCTCTACCTCGATCTGCCTAACTTCCTTTCCTTCTCCCTGGATAGATCTGGAGGAGGGCCATCTTTGCTCTCTGATGACTCCTACCACTGCCTACGGGACTCTGCCTGAATTAGAACTCAGGGAGAGTTCCAGCTCAGAGAGGCAGACATCCCCACCACCTTGTCTGATAGGCATCTCAAACTTACCAGGGGCCAACTGAAACATTGCTACTTCTCCTTCTGTTTACATCTCTTCCCTAGCATTCCCTGTCTCGGCACATGTGTCATCATCGACTCAGTTGCTAAAGCCCAAACTCAGAAATCATCCTTGATTCCTCTCCTGTCTTCACCCTCTACATCTGATGTGTTTGTAATCTTGCTGGTTCTAATCCAGTGTGTAATCAGGATCCAGTCACCTCTCAGTACCTCCACAGCACTGATTTTGCATTACTGTTATCGCTCACTGAACTCTCTTGGCAGCTTCTTTCCCTGGTCCATCCTCCATGGAGCAGAGCAGTCCTTTTACTGTGTAAATCAGACCCTATTGCTCCTCTGCTTCAAATATGCCTCGAGAATAAATTCCAGGTTTCTCATCTTGGCCTTCAAGACTCTAAATCTAGTTTGACAAGCTTAGACTAAATATATGCCTCTTTCCTTTCCTTGTTTTTGTAAACATATTTTTCCTTGAACACTTCACACCCATGCGTGATGCAAGATCTGCAGCTGCTTTGGCAGCACAGGGCAACCATGAGTAGCTGCAACAGAGACTATGTGACCTACAGGACCTGAACGATTTACTCTCTGGTCATTTTTAAGAAATGCTTGTCATATGCTGCTCTAAATCATTTGGCCCCTGCCTGCCTCTCCAGCCATGTCTCCAGCATGTTCTCTGCCTCAGCACAGTGTCCTACTCATACTGCCTGCTTCCTCTCCCATGCAGCATGGTCCTGCCCTGTGCTCTGTTGCACTTGTAGCTCTTGCTCGTTTTGTCCCTCCCTCAGATCTATACATGGTTGCTTCCTTACCATTTAGGTCACAACTCAAATGTCACCTCCTCAGAGGTTATTATTCTAGCTAAAGAGGACCCATGTCAGTTATCCTCTACCAGAGTAACCTATTTTACCTTCTTTGTAGTAGGTACCTGTTACCTTGGGGGCAGGGTGAGGGTGAGGCGAGTATCTGTGTCTATGTTTTTTTTTTTTGCGGTACTGGGGATTGAACTCAGGGGCATTCTACCTCTGAGCTACACCCCCAGCCTTATTTTTTATTCTTTATTTTGAAACCGGGTCTCGCTAAGTTGTGGAGTGCCTCACTAGGTAGCTGAGGCTGGCCGAGAACCTGGATCCTCCGGTCTCAGCCTCCCGAATGCTGGGATTACAAGCGTGCACCACCATGCCCGGCTTGTGTCTATGTTTTTATCTACATATCTACACCTATGACTGTAAGTATGAAAAAAAATGAATGAATGATCTATCTTGCCCACTAAAATGTAAGGGCTTTGAAAGCAAGAGACTGACTTACTTACCTTTATGTACTCATATGTTTTTGTTGACTAACTGAATCTTTGCAAAGAAAATTCTTCTCTATGGCCTAACCAATCATACCTTACTTTGTTATGAAAGTTCAGATGCTCACATATCAAATTATTTTAATTTGGTTTGTACTTAAATATTTCACTGCTGGCCAAAATCTTTTCAATAGCTATGTGTTGTCATATTTGTTGTTTTATAATTAATACCTAGCATTTATTGGGTAGTCTGCACTGGCTAAATACTTACATATTGTATCCTACTTTTATTCTTACAACATCCATGAGAGAGGTGTTGCTTTCTTACAATATCCATAAGGGAGCTGTTACCATCTCTGTTTGGAGGTAAAGAAACTGGCAGCACAGAGTTGCTAACTAACTTGCCCTGGGTCACACAGCTAAAAACTTATAGAGCCAGAATTTTAACCTATAGCTATGTGATTCCAAATCTCACGTTGTTGCTGTTACCCCAAGCTGGGGGGTGAGTCCCTCCTCAGCAAATTTCCCTTCTACCTCTGAGCTATACCCCCAGCCCTTTTATTTCTCTTTTTTTGAAACAGGGTCTCACTAAGTTGTTGAGGCTGGCCTTCCCATCTCAGCCTCCCAAGTACTGGGATTCCAGAATGTGCCACCATGCCTGGCTAATAATCAACATATCTTAACTCATGAATGGCCTAGCTTGTGCCATAGGCTATAGGGGAAATTTGACTAACTCTACATCATTCACCAAAAGCCCAAGGTATTTCCATGATCTTCAGATTCCTTCTCAACCAGAGAGTTGACAGAGCAGACCATTTCAAGAAACCCCAGGCATCTCTCCACCCTGATGTCAGGCCATTACTGATTAACTTGGGAGTGGATGAAGATTATCTGCTCTTAAGAGTTTCTTGTAAAAAGCTCAAGGCCTTGGGAAGGGTAGCACTTTATCAGAGATAAATTAGCAATTGACAGCAGAGTGGAGAAGAAAGGTGTTGGGGAGCTGGAAGCAGCATGTATCCATTTCATCCATCCTCAGCAAGGCAGTACAGGTAGTGATGGAGAGGATGTTCTCCCAAAATCAGGCATGTGATAGTAGTCTACAAGATGATATGTATGGCATGACCTATTTTTTTTTTTTGTACACATAGGAAGATCAGAAGACTCCATGCTTATTTACAATGCATAAGTTTGAGTACTGGTGTTAAGAGTGACATTTTATTTTCTATATTTACTTTTATATGTTTTCTGGATTTCCTTCAATGCACACATTTTACATTTGTGTGGGGGGGGGAGGGGTACTGGGGATTGAACCTATGGGTAGTCTACCTTTGAGCTATTCCTCCAGTCTTTTTCTTTCTTTTTAGATTTGAAACAGGATCACACTAAATTACCACGCACTGGCCTTGAATTTGTAATCTTTCTGTCTCAACCTCCTAAATACTGGGATTATAAGCAAGAGCCACCATGGTTTACATTTTGGAAGGTTTTGTTTGTGGATTTTTGTTTGTTTTATTTACTTTTGTGGTACTGGGAATTGAACCCAGGACCTTATGCATGATAGGCAAGTGCTTTTCCACTGAGCAACCACAGAGATACTTTCTAAACTTATGTCCTTGTCCACTGGAAAGGAATTTCTCCTAGCAGCCTCTTCCTATCCCTCCCCAGGTCACCACTACAGTATTTCTATAACTAGACTATTTTGGTATGTGCCAAAGGATCCCCTTCCTCAAAGCCCTCTTGACTCCAGTGTGTCCTACACACAGTTGCCAGGTTAAATCCTCACTCTGACCATGCACCTGTGCAAGAAAGCCCCTGTCAGTCCAGGCACACTTCTCAGGCAGGGAGGTCAGCAATTCTGAAGGGCAGGTGTGTGAATGCTGAATGGTTTCCATAATCACCCAGTTGGGGCAGAGCCAGGAAGCTCTCTGAGGACTGAGGCCATCCTGGGTTATTCTTATAGGGAAGCAGCTTTATAAATAGCTCCCTTTGGCCTGCAGTCAGCTGGGGTATCCACACCACCTAGGAGCCCCAGAAGTGAGTTATGGGTCTAGAGAAGAACAGTTTTGGGAACACATAATGGCAGTGAGCTTCCCCGGGTAGTTCCAAATGCCTTGAACCTGTTCAGCTCCTGGGTTTCTTTAGAAGAAGCAAAACAGTGATAGCAAAGGTAACTAACTCAGGGGCTACCTAGGGGGAAGATCCTCTTCCCTCCTCTACTCTATGCAGAGAGCCTCTGAGAGCTTGAATGACATTCTGGGAAAACACCAAGGGGCATTTATCTCACTTACACATTTTTCTTCCATTAGCCTAGAACACTTTCACTGGAGAAAGACAGTCTGCTTAGTGTGCAGGCTGCTTATTGAATCAGGCTGCAGCAGTCATATTAGTCTCCAGTGGCCGGGCCCATTTCAGTGGGTGCAGACTGGGAGGAATCCAGGATAATGAACTATCATTAAGTGGGAAAGAGCTTGTTGCAAAGTAGGATGGGCCCATGTTTGTGAACGAATGTGAAAAATATTTACATACATAAGAGTGGAACTTGGTGTAGCAAGTGCTTTTAGTGATAATATTTAGTTATTTGTACATGTGGATATCCACATATACTTTTCAGTATTTTCAATAAACAGTGTGTATTATTTGAGGTTTATATAAAAATGATTATGCTTTTAAAAATTAAAAGTAATAACAGGCACCAAAACAAATAAAAACTGACCTTGTGGTTGGTGGGTTCAATATACAATTTTCTTCTAAGCACGTTTAAAATTTTTATAAGTTAAAAACTGTAATTCTAGCACTTTGACATAAACATTATTAACACTTTTAGTATTGCTTATATTTTTCCTACTTTTATATTAACATAAGTTTATACTATATTCAAAAAGCTTACTAGTCAGGTGTGGGATATCTGTATATTTGCCAGCCTGTTCACAACCAGTATCAGATATTAGTTTAATAGGCCTGTCTTTGTAAACTAAGCATACTTGGTATGAAATTGTTTTAAGGTCTTGTATCCCCAAAGTATATATGTTTATTTTTAATTTGTATTCTTGGTAAAGATTAGGTTACTGGGCTTTAACCAAACCATAAACAGTTCCTGGGTATTAATTATTTAATTGATTATTTAATTATTTGCATTTCCCTCATAACTAATGATGTTGACATGTTTTCATGTACTTACTTCCCATACATATATCTTGTTTGCTGAAGAGACTGCTGAAATTTTCTGCTGATTTTTTAAATTGTGATTTCTGCTATATTATTATTATTATTATTATTATTATTATTATTATTATCTGGAAAGTTCTTTATATATTCTGGAGCTGAGGACTTTATCAGATAAATGTTTTGCAAATATTTTCTTCCATTCTTCCATTCTGTGTTTGTCTTTTGATTCTCTTAACAGTATCTTTTAAAGAACAGATGTTTTAATTTTGAAAATCTTTTTTCTTTTATGAATTATATTTTTGGTGTTATATCTAAGAAATATTCATCTAACCCAAAGACCATAAAGGTTTTCTCTTAGAAGTTATATTGTCTTAGATTTTACATTTAGATATATGATCCATTTTTAGTTAATTTTTTGTTATGATGCCACACATGGAGTAAGTTTCTCTTTTTTACATTTGTTTTTGTTTGTTTGTTTGTTTGTTTGTTTTTGCGGTACTGGGGATTGAACTCAGGGGCGTTCTACCTCTGAGCTATACCCCCAGCCCCATTTTTTATTCTTTATTTTGAAACCAAGTCTCACTAAGTTGCGGAGTCTCACTGGGTAGCTGAGGCTGGCCGCGAACCTGGATCCTCCGGTCTCAGCCTCCCGAATGCTGGGATTACAAGTGTGTGCCACCATGCCCGGCTTTCTTTTTTACATTTGGATGTCTGACAAAAACCACTTTGAATGACCTATATTTACTGGGCAGTTAAGTACACACATATTTAATTTTAATGTGTTTACCTATGTGACCCTGACAATTCTTTCAATCATTCACTCAAACATTTTTCAATTTTCTGCTATACTACTTATTGTGGTTTGAGTCTGGTCTAAGTCTCCCTTAAAGGTTTGTCCTTTATGGTTAAGTGTTTGGTTCTCAGGGAGGTTCTGTTTGGGAGGTAATAAAACTTTTGGGGGGTGTGACCTAGTGGGAAGCTCTTAGGTCACTGGGGATTTGAGGTTGTTCATGTGCAACCCCTTGGTAGTTCACATGCAACCCCTTGGATGTTCTTGTGTGACTCCTTGAGTCCTTGCAACAGTGTTGTTATAGAAGGATCAAGTCTGGCCCTGCTCATCCTCTCTGTTCCTGTTCAAGATGTGACCATTTGTTCTTACATGGAGTTCCGCCATGATGTGCCCCTATCTACTGTCCTCACCAGCAGCCAAATCAATGGGGCCTCTGGTCTTGGACTTCAAAAACCATGAGATAAATAAACCTTTTTACCTCTTTATAAGTTAGATGCCTCAGTTATTTCATTGTAGTGATGCACAACTGACTAACATAGTAATCAAGAATGACCACTGCCTTAAAGTGTTTGCCATTTAGGATAGAAGAAATGTATGTCAGTAGTACATAAGTATAAAATGATGTAGAGAGAAATAATCTATGTATCATCAGCCCATGTATAAAATGTAAATCATTTCATCACTCATGTCAAGATCCTACCAGAGTATTCAGGAAGAAGCTATAGAACAGACTAAGAATGGAGATAATGGAATAACTAACCCATCCCTTTGGACAGGGTGAGGGACATGGCAGAAACACTAAGTTGGGATATTGTATATTTCACTGTGAATGGCAGGCACTTGAAAATGTAAATAGGCATGTTGAGATGCTAGAGAATTAGGGAGAACATTGACCTGGAGAAAACTTGTTTGGCAGCTTTAATCAAGTCACGGTGACAGGGATTGAGATTGTATTGATTGTTAATAAGGGCAGTATAAATTGCTAATAAGACCAAGCTTTCATACTTAGGCAGAAAAATCAAATCCTTTTCTAAGCTGTCAGCCAAGAGCTGCAGCCAAGGTTGACCTTGGTCATACACTGAATGTTAAAACACAGACACCTGTACTTAGAGAAGAATTATATAGACTCTCACAATAGTTTATACTAAAGTTAAAAGATGAAAAAGCAAGCTATATTAACTCAATATTAATTACTAATAACACAAAAATAGTTATAGCCCCAAAACCTTCATATTTTAAAAGACTATATTCCTGTATCTTTCTTTTCTTTATTGTAAAATAAGTTTTCGACATAATAAGAAACTTCTAGCAGATAGAGATAAGGAGAAGCTGAGAACTCACCAAGGACATAAGTAGATAATACATGCTTTAAATTTTAAGAATAAAAATAAAACAAAGCAGGCTTCTAGCATACAGCCTCCTGACCTTGCTAACCAAGTAACACATTTTGATCAGTAATGTCAGACCTGTCTGTCCATATGAGGATGAACACAGAAGGCTAATTAAAAGGCTTACACAGCAGAGATAACTGGTGGGTGTGCAACTGCTTTTGGTAGGAAAAGAAGACTATTGGCTAAGCAGGGTGGGAAAAAGGAGATAATGAATTCTTATAAAAAATGTTATGTGTTTGGAAACCTCGGTGTCTTACTTTCAAGGCACTCCACGGCATCACCTCTGATGTAGTGCTTTAATTGCTCTGTCCCTCCTTTCTACCTGTAATAATAAAACTTTACTTAAGCTTGCAGCAATGCAATTCTGGCTATTTTTTTCCCCAAAACTAGCTAAGAACAAGAACCCATGGTGACATCCCAAACTATTGCAATGGCAGCATTTGGGGCCACAGTATCCACATCTATAAAGTGAGGAACTTAGAAAAATAATACGACACTCTGGAACTATGATGCTGTGGCACTGAAACCTGGAAGGTTATAGTCACATTATGTGAGTTGATAGATGCTACACTGAAAGACATAGTCATTGAACCCATAGGCAAATATAATCTACATGTAGTAAGGGAATAAAAAGGCATCTTATACACCATATTTTTGAAAGTTAAAGGACATTCATGAGAAAATGAATCAGTAGATATATTGATATTTTCAAAACTTTGTAACAAGATTTGCGAATAGTTTATTACTATATTTCTCCCACATCAATGACAACTCATTCTTCCCCATTGTGTCCAGGAACATGCTTATGCGACAAGAAGTAAAAGCCATTTTAAAAAGGGGCATTTTTTTCCGGATGACGGACTTAAAAAAAAACAAAAACAAAAAAACAGAGATGCAATTAAGGGATTGGCCTTAGTTGACACTTTTATGTGTCACGTGGAAAAATATGAAACTGATTATCTCTGCTTTGTGAATGTCAGCCCATTGGGAACAATTCTGTGTAGTTTTGTAAAGCTGAGTGTTTCAGGTAAGTCAAATTAAATCAGTAAGATGATGGACAACTGAGCCTGGCGTGGTGGTGCACACTTGTAATCTGAGTATTTGGGAGGCTGAGACAGGAGGATCCAGCTTTGCTGCCAGCCTCAGCTACTTAGTGAGGCCCTCCGCAACTTAGTGAGACCCTGTTTCCAAATAAAGAATAAAAAATAGGACTGGGGGTGTAGCTCGAAGGTAGAATGCCCCTGGGTTCAATCCCCAGTACTGAAAAAAAAGAAAAAATGATGATGGGCAACCAAGTTTTCTGTATGACCAAGGGCAGTGACTTGGGAGTTACAGTATCCAACAAAGTAGCTTGAACTCTAAAAAGCCTATATAGCCAAAAAGAGTAAAGCAGGATGGAAACATCAGTTAACTCTAATAGGATATGGGTTCATTCTGAATGGAATAAAAATAAGAAACATTATCCTCTTGTTATGAAGCATTATGTCTCTTGTTATAAAAGCTATGGAGGTCTCCCAACTAGGAAACCATGAGCCAAATACTTATTGCTAAATTCTAAGGAAGACACAATGAGCTGGAAGATTTATGGGAGGGGATAGAAAGGCAGTCACATGGGACCAGATTTTCAAAAAATGACTTAATTTTTTAGAAACAAAAAGTCTTGACATAGAATATGATCAGCCAAAAACGTATTAACATTCTGAGGAAAACAACAAATCTCATTACCCCAGAGAAATAAGAATGAGAACTCGCATAATTTCATATATGAATTAGCCTAATGAGCTATTTGGGTTCAATCATCCGTTTATTTAAAGGGATCAAATATCTGGATGATAACACAGAAGGGCTGTTTGCCATCTTGGTCTCAGGAAGCCAAGAGCCAAACAAACTTCCTTTCACATTCTTCCAGATCATAAAAATTGTAACTTTTATGCTGAGTTATGAGGAAGTTCATAACTGTTAAAGCAGCAATAGTTCATCAAGTCCAAAATTTACATTTGGAGGAAACAGCTTTCTGCAGACTTACACCTCCCATGCCAATCTCCTGACAAAACAATCAGCTCCAAAGTGGCGTCTTCCCTTTGCAATCTTTGATGTCCTGTTTATTTGCCAAGCATACCTGTGCTAATCATCCTCTTGACCCCACTGAAATATTTAGACTGTTATAACAAGCACCCAAGTGAATCATCAGAGTCTCACTCCAAAGCTAAAATACTATCGTATTTCAGGCAACTAACAATAAAAGTAAAATTGGAACAACGAAGCTACATGAACTATAGAAGTCATCAAATGTCAAAGGATTGTTGGTGGAATAATCACTCAACACTTACAAAAAAAAAAAACCCAGGCATATTTAGACTCTTGCGAGGTAATTGTGATTAGTCTAATTATGCTCACAATGAGTAGCCAAAAATTAAATATTGAAATAAGTCCTTCTTAGAATCCTTTGTGGAATGCCCTGATGGGCCCTGATGGGCAGGAGGAACAGGTAGATGGGCAGTGCTTGGTCAGTGGTGGCAGTGGCTGCAGAAAAGGACATGGAATTCAATCTCAGGTGGATCATACCACTGTGGCTCTGCTCAGCTAAAGCTGAACACACACTTATCCAGGGAGCTGTCTCTTCATATGTTCTTTTTCTACAAACTGAAGTTTCTGAAAGCAGAGTGTACTTCTTGAGTGTACTGTCATCCTTGGTCAGTGCAAGGCATATGGATAATATAACAGATCCAATTCTATACCTCAGTAGGCTAGTTGTGCACCCAGGAAAGAGAAGGAAAAGACAGGGAGACATGATGCAACCCAGTACAACGGAGCTCAACTAAAGGAGACCCAAAAAAGGTTGGCATAACTTTTTGACCAACTGCAGATGGTTACTCTGACCCTCTTTGAAGGGAAAAGTCATGCAAGGCTCCTAACTCACTCCCAATCTGTGCAACCCCAGCAAACACTATGAGTAAATTGCTTTGTTCCCGCTGAAGAGATAGCTAATCAGAATTACAAGCTTTATTCTTTGGTAGGGCAACACACACAGGCAAAAGCACCCCAATTGTGAAAAATATTGAAATATTTCTGCACCCCTTGGAAAAAACTGTTGCCTGAACCCTCCGGAGTTCCACCAGCCCCCTTATTTGCCCTGAGTCCTCCACTGGGATCCCCCAAACCTCCATTCATTCCAGTAATTGCAGGGTGAATGCCTGACCCTGAAGATTTTTGCTGCTGCAGTCTGCAGTGGCCATTCTGACCGACCAGTGCCTGAAGTACTGTGATGATTATTAAATGTTTTGATTATCTTGGCTGTTCTCAGGCAATGGTCATGACACTGGTGACCAAACCTGAAAATTATAAAAGCAACAGAGTATAGGATGACAAGGGAGACATATAGAGATGGAAGAAACAAACCAAAGCTTTCCTGGAAGTGGGGAGCCAGAGCCTATTAGTTTTGAAGGATCTGGGGCTCGCTTCAAGGAAGCAGATTTTCCTTGGTCCTGAGAGGCATAGTAATACATATCTATCCTTTAGCAGAAGCTGGGAAGAACAGATCCCATCTGAGAAGCAATAGAAACCCCAGAGGGAAAAAGTCCTATGTAAATATGCAAGAGGATTAAAAATAGAAACAGAAATTTAATCCAAACCACAAATGTATTTTCAGACTGCCAAGATCTTGAACTCCTGTGTCTTACGCACCTCAACATGAATGGCACCCTTACCAAAATAAGAGGGAATTTAGCTCACTGAGGAACATATAAGGGAGCCTGAGGGAACTGCTCCAGATGGGGTAATATAAAAATGCAAGAAGAGCATTTCATTCCTTTAAAGAGTAAATGCTACCAAAGGCCCCAATACGGCACAGGCATGTGTGCTCCTAGAACTTACTGTGCTTACACAATGTGCCTTCAGGGTGTGACGTGAAATTGGGCCCTGGAGTATGATTCCATTCATGTAGCCTATATTTATTGTGTTTACAAATTTGGTCTCTGTTAGGACCAAAAAATGAAGAGGGGGCCTTAGACCAGACTTTCAAGCAAGTGGTTTATTGTGGCCACTTCTTCCATCTTCCCTTCCACTTCTCTTAGGGGGTCACACTAACCCCCACTGAGGGGTGAATGCTTTGGACTCAGGGCATTCCCTTGCATAGAGGAATTATGAGGTTCACCTTCTATTAAGGACCTGAGGAGTCAATCTCCACCACAGGCTTCTGGGCACCATCCTGTGGGATAGGAGAGGGACTTGGTGTTGGGGGTGTGGGCTTGCTATAATTCATTTCTCCTGGGCTTAGGAGGAAGGGTTTCTCAGAGAGCAGACATTTCCTACTTCAAGGGCATGACTGTGGTTGTCCATATAACCAGGAAAACTGCTTCTGCTGTCGAAGCACCAGTACAAGGGACTTGATGGCATTTGAGCTGAGGCATATCTTTGCTTCCCAGGCATGGATGGCCCCTGGATGCCAGCTCACAGAGGGAGTGGAGCAGAGAAGCCCCAGCAGAAGGGGAGCCACCAAAGTACTAGGGACACTAGGGAGGGGGACCATCAAGGACTATTCATTATAGACAAAAGAGTTGCTGCCCCGTGATGTTAACAAAAAGAAGATCAGCTTTAATTTGGCTTCATGATTGACTTTAAATTCTCTACAGATTACCGGGTGCAGTGGTGCCTGCATATAATCCCAGTACTTGGGGAAGCTGAGACAGGATGATGGCACGCTCAAGGTCAGTCTCAGCGACTTTGTAAGAACCTCAGCAACATAGTGAAACTCTATTTTAAAATGAAAAATAAAAAGGGCTGAGGGAGTAGTTCAGAGGTAGAATGCCCCTGGGTTTAATCCCCAGTATCTCTAAAGAAGAAAGAAAAATCCCCCCCCCAATGACATATGACCTTATTTATGGCACTGGGAGGTGGGCTTTTCCCACTGTCAGAACCTGCCCACCACTGCCCAGCGTGTTCCAGCACCACAAAGGGGTTCTGAGCACCCATCCTTTTTTTTTTCTCTTTTGAGTTAAAATCTGAGATATTTGCCTCAGGGAAAAAACAAAAACAAAAAACAAAACAAAAAAACTAGCAAGGACCAACTTAGGGACAAAGGTAGAGGTGGTAACTTGGGTCTTCACATTCTGTGAGGACATTCTTCTGCCAGGAGGGACGAGAGGCTGCGCTTCCTCACAGGACAGCATTTGTTCAGTCTCTGGTGACTGCAGCATCTGGAGGCCCAGCCTGTGTCCTCTGGTTGCTAGGGCGATTTAAAAATAGCTTTTGCAGCCAGGGAAGGGGCAGGGAAAGAAGGGGAGATAAGTGGCCTTTTGCAGGAAAACTACCAGCAATGAATCCTGCTTTGGGTGTGATCTGGGTGGGAGGGGTCTCATGACTACCATGCTTCTTGCTGAAGGAAAGCTTTTTTATCTTGGGTCTACTGTGGGCTCTTCTTGGAATTCTTTAGACCAGCAGCCAGGGGAACACCACGGGCTCTGGGTGCTCAGGTTCCAGTGCCAGCTCTGCTAGGACAAAGAGGACTGGGTTTTGCAGATGAAGCCTGTCAGCACTGCCGTCCCCTTGAGAGGGGCCCCTTCAGAGAACCATGGGACTCTGCTGGGCTCAGGGCCAGCGACACCTTCTTCAACTTTTTGCCTTAGGAATTCCCATTTATGGTGTCACTGTAAATAGGCTGGTGCCTTAAGTGGGGTAATACCAGCCAGAGTCCCAGGCAGATGGCACCCTAACTCTAGGACATTTTCCCAGTTCACTGTGAGTGTCCGAGGCCAAGTGCCCCCAAAAGCTGAACAGCCGATTTTGAAAATTAGTGATATGTGTCCCAGCTGAGGTCTAAATTTCTCTTCATCTCTCCACTCTCCACTTATGAGACTGTTTCTCACCATTACCCAGCTTTGGGAAAGTCAAGAACAGCTCTTGATTTTAGGAAAAGAGTCAAAACTCTTGAATTAAACTGTTTTCATTAAGCAGTTTTTGACCCCTTCAAAGGAACTGCCAAAATAAAAAATAAGATAATTAAAACATGTAAAAGTATTCAAGTAAAGTGAGAAACAAGTTGCCAAAGAGTGTGAATGTAATCTCAATTTTTAAAATTATGAAATATAGCATATAAATATATAATATTAAATATTAGACCTACAATTATATATCTATATCATTATGCATATATATACATACATATATATACATAATACAAACATGATTTCAGATTGTTTCTGGATAGTTCAATTATAGCAATTTTTCTCCTATATGCTTTTATTTATATTTCAAATTTTCTGCAAGTGGCATCTTGTTGAAAAGTTGACTTTACAACATCCTAATGAGATTTAAGAAAAAAAAAAACTCATATTACCAAGGTGAAAGCCGTGTATTCTTACCTTAGGCATGTCCAAATAAAGGCAGAACAGTGGCCTGGTAGCAAAAGTGGCCTTCTATTGCATTGAGAAACCCCCAGAGAACATAAAGCAGAGGCAGTGTTCCTTGGAGGCAGGGGAATGGACAAGATGATCTCCTCAGGTCCTAGAGTTATATCACTGCTTTGAATTTAACTTGCCCAAAAACCTTCCAGAAGGAGCTATTTAGAACCTTCCTAACCTTCTCTATGGTCTTGTCTTGTCATCAATCAAAATGTTCTTCCTCACCTTTAGCCCAAACCCTCCACACTGGGCTATAAATATTCTTAATGTGCTCAGGAAGAATAAGGCTCCAGGGCCAGGGCATCCATCTAGAAGCCTCGAGGCACAGACACTGCCTTCCAGGGGCCTGGGGCGTGGCCTCACTGCTGGGTAGCAGGAGGATGGACTGTGATGCCCCCTGCCCAATCCATTTTCCAGTTCTATATGGCAACGCACACCAGGCTGACAAAATCATACTTTGGGAAGGGCCTAGCTGCCTCCTTTCTGCATCTGAACTTCAGTTTCCTCTACTGCAAGATGAGGAAGTTAAACTTGATGAGCTCTAAGTCTTCTTCTGGTTCTGAGCTTTGACAAGAGTCATTTGAAGGTGAACAATTGGGCCTAGTGTTTGGCTGGCCACACCCCACTTGCCTCTGAAATCTGTAAAGTCATGAACTGCAAACCCAAGATTCAGGCTGCTGTCATGTGGATGTTGAATGTCCCCTAATGGTCTATGTGTTAAAGTTTTGGTCCCAGGTTGGCACTAGTGGGAGGTGCTAGAACCTTTAAGAGGTGGGACCTTATGGATGGGTTTTAGGTCATGAGAATTGTTCTCTTAAAGGGGAATGTGGGATCCCAGTCTCTTTCCCTCTCTTTTTGTTTTCTGGTTCATGATATAAGTAATTTGCTTTGCCACATACTCCTGCCATGATGTGCTGACCTTGTCAGAGGTCCAAGGCAATGGGACCACTCCATCCTAGGCTAAAACCCCCAGGACTGTGAACCAAAATAAATCTTTTCTCTTTATAAGTTAATTGCCTGAGGTATTTTGTTATAGTAACAGGAAGTTAATACACAGGCACATGTTGGAGGCCCAAGGACTAAATCTAGCTCACAGAGATGTTTTGTTTGGTTTGGTTTTATAAGGGCACAGAATATATATATATATATATATACATATATATATATATATTAAACATATATAAATTAAATATTTAATTTTATATATAAATATAAAAATATTTATATAATAAATACATATAAATTAAATTAAATATAATTTAAATATATAAATTAAATGTTTATAAAATACATATTTATAAATATATATTTATATAATTTATATATGTTTATAAAACATATATATATATTTATAAAATTTATATATATACTTATAAAATTTATATATATTCTGGATTTTCTTTGAAAACCATAAAATCTGGCACTGGGCTTCATATAAATAACCTGCTGGATCTGAGTGGTGGCTACCTGCTCTGGTAAAGAGGTGTGGGTTCTTCTGCCTGAGATGTGGATTGTCTTGGTCTTGCCAGGTCTTTCACAGTCCACATCATTGCCTACTGTGTCTTGAACTCTGAGATTGAATGGTTGTTCCTCTTATAATTTTTCTTATACCATGTCTTTATTCATTCATGCTACTGCTCAGCCCTTGTAAACATCTGAGTTTGCAATTTCTGATTACTTTGGAGGCAAAGATTACCTTTGGATCTTCTGTAATCCTTAGCTTAGTAAAAAGTCCCCTCAAAATGTTTGTTTCTAACTACGTAAAATAAAGGGCTTGGTAGAAAGTCAATCAACCCCTATGTTAGGGGATTTACTATGCTCCTAGGTGAATCTCTTTCCTTCCCAATGAAAGCAAAAGGATTTGCTCCTAAGAGTAAGCCCCTGGCTAACACAAACCCTTCTCTCATGCAACCTTATGCCTGGCTTTGTATTTCTTTGGATTGGGTCTAAAGAGTTTTAGCTTAGTCCTACTGCTCACCTAGAAGAGGACTTGGCAGATATCTCTATGAATACAGAAGAAGGATTCCAGAATCCCTTCATAGGTCACTTCTGACACTCAGTTGAAAATACAAGAACAGATTTTTCATGTGCTAGCCATCTGAAAGCAGAATCTTCATCCTGCTTATTGACAACATGGGTTTGGGTAAGCTACCAATAAATACAGAGATAGCAGCTTCTAGAGAGATTCTGGAGAGTGAGAAGTCAGTGTATGCTTATCTACTTATCTCTGCTCTCAGCTGTGCTTATTCATCACTGAGCCTCAACTTCAATATTTCCATTCCCTTGATGATTTTACTTTTGGCCAAAGCGAAAACATGCTGTAGAGTAAGACAGGTACATCAAAGGGTAGGTCAAGAACAGGCTCTTTGGAGAGTGAGAGGAGGTGCTAATTGGACAGAACCCGAGATTACAGTCATAAATTGGAACTGTCCCAGGAAAATTGGTATTTAAGAATCAGATGTCATTATTTTTAAAAAGCTTAGGGTAATGGTTTTTATTCATGGTAGGGTTGGATGCTTCACAGCAAGATCATCTTGAGTTACTTATGGCAAAAACTGTTGTAGAGGAGAGAAAGAGGCTATAGGGTGTATTAGTCAGCTTTCTGTTACTGTGACCAAATACCTGAGATAGATACCTTAAAAGGGGGAAAGATATATTTTAACTAATGGTTTCAGCCCACAGTCACTTAACTCTGTTATTTTGGGCCTGTGGTGGCACAGTATTGACTGTTATTTTGGGCCCACAGAGGCATGTGGGGGAGGCCCACATTCCTCATGGTGACCAGGACGAATAAAGAGAGAGGAAAGGGCCAGGGTCCCAACAGCCCTGTTCAAGGGCGATTTCCTAGTGGCCAAACTTGTTCTCACTAGGCTCTTCCTCCTAAAGATTCTGCCATCTACCAAGAGCACCTCAGACTGGGGAATGAGCTTCTAACACATGGGCCTTTGTGGGGACATTTCAAATCCAAACTGCAGCAATGAGGAAATTCTAGTCATTGGGCTTACCCAAGAATTCCCAGATATCACTCATTTTCACAATTCCTGTTTTAGCTGGTTGGGGCTATAGCTTTGGCTATAAACATTTGTATCTAAGAATTCAGCTTCCACTTAAGTTCTGAATCTCATCAATTTCTGATCTCATTCTGTAACTATCTACAAGGAAGTCACAAGTAAATAGTATGCCTTGGATAGTGCCCTAGCTTCTTTGTCCAGGTTAGTCTGGCCAGAGTCAATTATTCCTCCACCCCGTGGCATGTATGATCCAATTCTCACTTCCACTGGAGGCCCTCTTACAACTTCACTCTTAACATTAATTGTTGTGTCAGTCATAATTTTACGTGATTGTAAAGATTTTCTTCAGTGTGGAGAATTTATACAAAGATGCACAAGATAGAGTAACAAGAGAAGTTGTCTCCCTAGCTTCCCAGTTACCCTGGGTCCACATCCTGCTAAGATTGAAAAGTGTGGCAAATCTGAATGAGAAGCAGAACAAAACCCGAAAACAACAGATGAGGATTGTTTGGGTTACGACCTTAGCTTGAGAGATCTGACATAATACACTTCCTAAAATAGAGCATTTGACTGAGTCAGGTGGCTACCATCCAAACGGAGTGCCTGTACTGAGTAGTGATTCATGTCAACTCTCCTTGTGCTATTTAGCCTTCCTTATATTCAGTCAATCCATTGGCCCATCATTTGGGGTGAGCTCATCAGAGCTGTGTCACTCAGTTCACTTGGCAAAAGCCACAGCAACTAATGCAGTAGAGAGCCTTTTTGAATCCCTTTTTCTAAAGGGTACCTGTGTGCTAGGCATGCATGGAGACGTGTGTGTGTGGTGGTGGTGGGGGGTAGGGATTAAACTCAGGGTGTTCTACCTCTGAACTACATCCCCAGCTCTTTTTACTTTATATTTTGAAACAGGGTCTCACTAAGTTGTCAAAGCTGGCCTCAAGCCTGCCATCCTCTGTCCCAGTCTCCCAAGTACTGGAATTACATGTGTGCCACCATGCCCAAAGCATAGAGACTTCTTAATTCATGAATGAGCCTCTTCAGCCACTTCAGTAAATTATTCTCTGGAGACATTTTTATGAACCGTTATATCTAAAATCCTGGTGGGGTTAATTTTTCAAAATATTGACTCCAACTTTGAGGCAGTGTGGAGTTCAACCAATCGATTTTCAATATCTGACTGTTGCTGAGCAATTTATTGAGAGCAAATGTAGGCATTAGCACTAAGGTCCGCAAAAGGCTTTTATAAGTGACTTACATTGATTAAGAGTATCCCCCAAAGCCTGTTTAACTTTTAAAGATACCAAACAAAATGATTGCTAATTAAGTGCCTATAAATGTGGACTAGAATTTCCCAAACTGTGCCCTATAGAGAACTGCTTATAGATGTTAATACGTGCTTCCCAGTACTTGGGAAGCAGAGACAGGAGGATCACAGGTTCAGGCCAGCCTCAGAAACTTAGCAAGATCCTCTGCAACTTAGCAAGATCCTGTTTTAAAATAAAAAAAAAAAATATTTGGGCTGGTTGTATAGCAAACAGGTAGAACACCCCTGGGTTCAATTCCCAGTACCAAAGTTAAAAAAAAAATGAAGGAAGGAAGGAGAGAAAGAAAGAAAGAAATGAAATGAAATGTTGATAGGTAGGTACCCTTTAAGGAAGAACCTGGTGTACGAGAAGTGGCAACCAAAGGTTGAAGGTACAGAGACACCAAAGAAAGAGGCAAACAAATCCAGGATTGCACAGAATGCAATGTATTAAAGTCTTATGGATAGCTGTACATCTTGTGTGACAACAAGAAGGAAGTTCCCATATACCAAGGCAGGAGGAAGGGGCTTGTGAGCTAACCCAGACAAAGGTGGAATGTAGACAACTGAATTGCATCTGGGCTTCTCACAAGAAAACCAGTTGGTGGCTGGCACAAAACACTTGACTTGTCCCCAGTTCTTAGAGTCCCCATCAACAATTGGAAGGCTGAGTGCCTTGACTGCAACGGGGGAGCACTAAACATTGATTACAGCCCACACTTTGTGCCACCTGGACCCCTGTGCCTTGTAGGTTAAATTCTTGGAGCAGCTCCTCCAGAATTCTGGTTGGTCGTTTTTCTTGGAGGAAACTTACTAGAGCCCCATGCTGTGTCTTGTGTGGAAGCTGTAATTGATACTGATTTTCTCCCTCTTTGAATGACCCTTATTGAAGAATACCCAAAGAACTTTTTATTTGAATGGGTGATAACTATTGAGACTGCATTAAAAATTTAAACTGAGAAAATTTAAAAATAATTCTTTTCATTTGAAGATGGCAGTGAAGAATACATTGTATGTTAACAGAAATAACACCTTAATAATATTATTATGAAATTGGCTTTAACCTAATGTTCATAGAACCTGAAGATAATGTTGGAAAGTGTCAGATTATTCCAGAATATAAATGAGCATAATAAAGGACAAAGCTTGGTAAGTTACTTTTACTTGCCTTGGTTTGTAAGACTGGATTCTCAAAAGAAGGTAGTAAATGTGCTAACATTTTGGTTAAGTCTGTTCTACTTTAATGGGATTGCTTCCTGGATTTACTAATTACTTTGCCTACAATATGAAGGGTTATTCTCTACTTACTTTGTAATCTGCCTACAAAGAATCCCAATGTTTTGATTAGTCAAGAAAAAAGTATCAAATCTATGAAAGGATCTCCGTTTTTAACACTATGCAACTTTCTATGATTTAAAATTTTTTATTGCTATTTTGATTAAAGAGATAACTAAATATCATTCTCAAGTACCCATAAACCCTTCTTTGCCAAATCTCCTCTGACAACATTTTGATTTTTGCCTCCTCAAAATCAGATCCAAATATAGAAATATATGAAGGGGAGAATGATTCAGAATATCTTGTACATCAAAATCTATTTTGAGATTTCCCAGAGGTGCCCTTGCAAAATCACAAAGATTTGTTCTTTCACCTTCTGAAAAGAGAGGTGCTAGAAATAATTAGGTTTTTTTGATATGTTACTATTGTAAAGTTTCATGGGAAAAGTTGTCAAATCAGAAGAGACAGTTAAATTTGGATAGGCAAAATATTTTATTAATATAGAGTTTTAAGAAATTATATAATTCATGGGAAGTCCCTGGATACTTGTCAGTGCCCCATTTTCCATACATTTTAACTTCAGAAGAAATCATACCTAACTCTGTTGAGTTTCCATATTTCTGAGAATCCCTATGGTGCTTTTCCTAATGCTACTAGACAACAATAGTAATGTTTGGTCATAATTTCAGATATTCAAAATGTCAACCTGCTCATAGGTTTAATTCTTTTATTTGATGCTAGTATATTCCACAGCACTTATTTTAACTGAGCATGCCCATCAGATTTACCTATGGAGTTACATAAAAAATAGATCTATGCCAGATTTATCAATCTCTTTATATTCTTGGTATAACTTCTAGTATATCCTTTCTATAATCTTGACATATTACTACATTAGATCTTGGAATTATTATCTTATATCTGAAGGTTTTTCCTTTATAAAATTATGTTCATCCATTTTTATAAATCAGATATAACATTCATTGACTTCTTTGAAAATAGGCTAATCATTATCCTTAGAGACATGTTGTCTAAATTCTTGCCTTGGAATGGCTTTATCATCTTGTTATGCATGCCACAGAAACAAACAAATTGTAATTGCTGGCTATCCTTATTATGAAGTCTCATCAGACCTTCACATTTTGAAAATTATCAATAATAAATTAACCACAGTCATTTTCCCCATCATCTAGCATAGCTTTTGTTTGCTCTGATGTTTGCCTGAGGAGCAACCATCTTCCAGCCCCACAGAAAAGGACTGTACCGGGTACTTCCAACTTAACACTCCAAAGAGCAGACTTTTGGGTACAGACCTCTGAGGCATCACTTAGGCAACTTTCAGGATGTTCTAGCACATTGAATCAGAATTTCCAGGACTCTTTTCAGTTAGAAAGCATACAGGTTCATGAGACTGCAAAATCAAGACACAGAAGAACAAGTGTTAACTACACTAGATTGAATGAACTGATGAGGAAAAGTGAATGGCTTAGATTATTGCTGATGTTTACATGGCTTGTTTTTCAAATTTAAAAGCAAGCAAGGCAGGTATGGTAGGGCACACCTGTAATCCCAGCACCTGGGAGGCTGAAATTGGAGGATTGAAAGTTTGAGACCAATCTCAGCAATTAAGTGAGACTCTGTTTCAAAATTTTAAAAATTAATAATTTTTTAAAGGCTGAGGCTGAGGCTCAGAGGTAGAATGCCCTGAGCTCAATCCCAGTACCAAAGCAAAACAAAGAAACAAACAAAAAGCAAACAAGTACTTTCCTTTTCTTCTGAAACGTTCTGAACTCATAATGATTGATTAGACTCTGATTTTATGTATTGAAATATAACAGTTTAAAATGATATCTGATTCTAACCCATCCTCCTAAAATCAGAAACTCTTATTAAATATTTTTACTTTGCATAGTTATTTGCCTAAGTTCTGTAAAGTCCTGTCCTTTTTTAATTAAAATATAATTGGAAATTTAATTGAGAAAATACAACCAAGGCTTTGTCTGAAATGTCAAATTTGAGAACGATTTTACCTGACGGAACTTAGGAGACTAATGCTTACAAAGTCTTCCCAGGAAAGTTGGCTTGGGAATTGGTTCTCGCAGCCCCACCTTATGGGGGTGAAGGCTGGACTGAGGCAGAAGGATTCATTGCAAGGTGATAGACTAATAATGACTGTTGGTTCCTCCATGGCTGTTGCCCAGAGACCACAGGTCTTCTCGTGGGCTACCTCAGTCTCCTCATGATGTGGCAACTGCAATCGCCTAAATTCAGTCAGGGGACAGAGAGTGAGGATGGAGGAATTTCTGGTCCTTTTTATGATCCTAATGTCACTTCTGCCTTATTCTATTTGTTGGAAATGAATTACTAAGTCCAGCCCACACTCAAGGAGAGAGGAATTGAACCCCACCTCTTCCTTTTCCTTTTTCCTTTTTTTCTCTTCTGTGATACTGGGGATTGAACCCAGGGACATTTAAGCTGGCCATGAACCTGCAATCCTCCTGTCAACAGCCTCCCAAGTACTGGGATTATAAGCATGCCCCCCACGACTGGCTAAGATCCACTTTTTGAAAAAGGAGTATCAAAAGTTTGTGGACACATCTGTAAGCCTCCCACAACCTGCTTCCAAAGCCTGGGCCCTTTACATCATTCCAGGCATTGTTCACACCCCTGGGTAACTGGATGATTTAATGGATGGAACAATCTTGTCAACAAAGGCAAGAAAACAAAGTAGGTTACACTTGTGTGCTATTGTAGAGGTATGAGAAGTGCCAGGGAAAGGAAATAAAATCCAACCGGAATGATCCATGGGAACTTCATGAAGGAAGTACTTTTGATATAAGTCTTGAAAAATGATGGAATTTCAAAGACCTAAGATTGGAAGCAAGAGAGAGGGATCAGCCCTACAGGTGAATCTACAGTCACAGAGGCAGGAGAAAGCATATGTTGGTCTGGGAACAAAAAACAATACAATGTCACTACGATCAATTAAAATAAAATAATGAATGTTTAACTTTAAACTAGAGAATGATGTAGGTTTATGCACCAGGGATATTTCTCAAGATAGAAGGTAATTTGGGGTTGGATGATGGGAAGCTGTGTTTGTCAGTCAGGGCATTTGAAATCCAGGAAAAGTTTCTGAATGAGAGGCTAGCATAATTAAATCCATGCTTTAGAAAAGCCAGCCTGGTTATCATGTAAAGACCATGTCAAAGGAGAGGTTAGAAGTAGGAAGGTCAGTTGAGGGGCTATTGAGATGGACAAGTGTCCTGTCCACCCACAGTGCAGCTCAGAAGTGCTCCAACCTAGCCACATACTTGAGTCACCTAGGGTGTCCCTTACAGCACACTGGTGCCCCCTCCCAGGTTCTTATTTCACTGTTTAGAAGAGGGTTCAGGCATACCATATGATCATGATCTCAATTTGCAACTCAGGTTGAGAAGACCATGACCAAGAAAGAAAATCAGAGTGATGTTTTCTCAGTCCAGGAAAATAAATTTTTGGACTATTGCCTCTTCTTGCCTCATTTTCTGAAATTTTATTCTACCTCCTTGGGTCCTTGTCCTTCAGTTCTTTGTGATTTCAATATTTCTAGTAGCACCCCTATTTTGCTTGAATATTCTATTCCCCAAAGTGTTTCAGATTCTCAAATGCTTTTCTTCTCCCATGACCCAGTAAACGTCCATTTTCTCAGGGAAGCTGATGTCATCTAGATATATTAAGAGGAAAACAATATGATTAGATTAATTCCTACTATAATGTGGATGATTGATGACCCAATAACTCCACTAATGGGTATTTTATTTTTACATTTTCTCTAACCTCTTTTAAAAGTAATTGTACACTTACAGAAAAATTACAACACACACACACACACACACACACACACACACACACACACACAGATTTCCTGTGAATATTTTTGAATCAGCATTTTTGCCACTGACAAAAAATACCTGACAATGATGTGGAACATTTCCTCATACATTTATTGGCCATTTGTTTTTCTTCTTTTATGAAGTGTCTATTTAGAGCCTTTGCCCATTTTTTGATTGGGTTATTTGCTTTCTTAGCTGCGATTTTCTTGAGTTCTTTGTATATTCTAGATATTAGACCTCTATCTGAAGAGTAACTGCAAAAATATTCTCCCACTCTGTAGGCTCTCTGTTGAGGTTCTTGATAGTTTCCTTTGCTGTGCAGAAGCTCTTCAGTTTAATGCAATCCCATGTATTGATCTTCCTTTAAGCTGCTTGTGCTTTGGGGGTCTTGTTGAGAAAGTTTTTACCTGTGCCTATGTGTTCAAGTGTTGGTCCTATGCACTCTTCAAGTAGCTGCATATGTTCTCCCTAATATGCGGATGCTAGGGAGAAGATGGGCATAGGAGGGTCTCCAGATGAAAAGGAGAGACCCTCAATAAACAAAGAAGTTGATTTAATCGTAGGGGATGGATGGGGCAGGGGGACACCCTAAGGCACATGATGTACTTACACAATCATATCAAGGTCACTCACTAAACTGAACCTGAGGGGGAGGGAGGGCGAGGGAATGGGGTGGGAATTCGGGAAGGGATCAAATGAGAATTGTGTGCAAATATGTTGTTAACAATTTGTACCTAACAAAGATGTACACTTACAATGCACGAATTACTACAATAAAAAAAAATACCTGACAAGCACAAGTTAGAGGAAGAAATATTTATTTGGAGCTCTGATTCAGAGGTCATTCTTGGCTAGCTCCTACACAAGAATCACAGCTGTAGGGTCTCAGGACATGGTGGTTGGAGAGAGAGAGAGAGAGAGAGAGAGAGAGAGAGAGAGAGAGAGAGAGAGAGAGAGAGAGAAAAGAGTAAGAAACTGATAGAATCCCCAAGGTCACATCCTCAGGGACCACCTCCAGTCATGCTCTGCCAGCAAACCTAGCTGCATTGCTTAACATATGAGCTTTGGGTGACATTTTAAATCCAAACTATAACATTCCACTCCTGGTCTCCAAAGGCTCATGGCTATCTCAACGCAAAATGCATCTCTAAGAGTCCCCCCAAAAGCATAAAATACATCTCTTTTATTCTTTCTCTCTATTTCTATACACATACATACATGCACCCATGCACACACATTATTTCTCTGAACATTTAGAAATAAGTTACAATAGGATCCCCAAATACTTCGGCATGCATCTCCTAAGAACAAGGACAATCCTCTACACAGCTAGAGTCTATTCATCACAATCGGTATGTTAACCTTGACACAATACTACTCCCTATGAACTCCACTCAACTTGTGCTGCTTATCCCAATAATAATCTCTTATAGAAACATAGCAACAACAACATCTTTCTTTATCCATTTTCTTTCTGGTTCTGGATGCAAGACATGATCACACACTGTGCTTATTTGTTATGCCTCTTTAATCTCTTTCAGTCTGCAATGGTTTCTCAGCCTTCAATTATTTTCCACGTTCTTGGTGTTCTTGAAGAGCACAGGGTAAATGCTTTGGGGAAAGTCCTTTAGGTTGGGTTTTTCTGACGTTTCTTGTTTAGGTTTAGGTTACACACGTTTGGCAGGGCAACACTGAAGTGGTGCGAAGTTCTCAGCATCCCGTCAGGAGGCACCGTGTCTGATTGACCCAAATGGTGCTGTTGACTCCTATGGCTTGATGGTCATGGTTTCTGCCAGGCTTCCCTGTAAAGTTAAAAGCATTTTGTTAGTAATTGGTAAGGATTTTGTAGGACTATACTGTGAGACCATATAACTGTTTCATCAAACTTATACTCATTTATTCTAGAGTTCATTGGTGATCTTTGATTGGACCTATTACCATGATGGTTGTCAAATAGTAGTTTCCTAACTTTGTGGGGTTTTTTTCTGCACCTATTAGTTGGCTGTTTACTCTAAAGGGGAGCTTTTTCTTCTCCTCAGTTTATCTATCTATTGATTTATTTTGGTACTGGAGATCAAACCCAGGGGCATTCTATCTCTGAGCTTTACCCCTAGCCCTTTTAATTTTATTTTGAAACAGGAATTTGCTAAATTGTTGAGGCTGGCTCTGAACCTTGATCCTCCTGTCTCAGCCTCCCAAGTACTGGAATTACTGGCATGGGTCACCATGATCAACAATCTATTTATTTGTATAATCATGGACTCATGAATTCCTATTATATTCAAAGTATGTAATAAATTAGTACCATTATTTTGATGCCCAGATTGACTCAAATTTACATGTGAGGAATCCTTTCAAGCTGAATAAAATATTTGACTTTAAAAACAGGTTGATTTTCAAACTAGGTATAGTGGTGCATGCCTGTAATCCCAGTACTTGGGAGGCAGAGACAGAAGGATCACAGGTTTGAGACTAACATTAGTAACTTAGCCAGATTCTCAGCAACCTAGTGAGACCCTGTTTCAAAATAAAAAATAAAATAGGGCCAGAAGTATAGCTAGAACACTCCTGGGTTCAATCCCCAGTATGACAATAAATAAATAAAACAAAAATAAAATAGAACTGCGGGTGTAACTCAGATATAGAATGTCCCTGGGTCAATTCCCAGTACCAAAAAAAAATTAATTTTACATTCAATTATGTCTCCAAATACTACAATTAAGGACTCAAGAGAAGATGAAGTGGAAAGTTGGAACATTCCAGCAGCGTGTCAAGAGGCGATGGGGAACAGAGCAGTCTTTCCTGGATCAGCTCTCCCCTAACTGTCCCAACTTTTCACAGCTTTTTCCTTCCCTGCCCTAAAATGGATTAAATGCTAGAGCTGGGAGGATATCATCAAACCTTGGTTTATAACAAAGGCTGTGTAACTGCAACCCCTGGAGAGTTGGTTTAGCAGAATAAGTGACTGCCCCCACCCCCCACCCCCATCCTGATTCAAAGGGCAGACCTGGTGGGGTAGGCCTTTTATATACTTATAAAGCCTGTCAGCTGATTCCTGTGCTCAGCCAATATAGGAGTCCCACTCCTGCACACACACACACACACACACACACACACACACACACACACCTTTCTTTTATGGGTGAGGAGTCAGTGGCCAGGGAAAGCCACCTGCTCTCAGTCACACTATTAATGCCAGAGCCAGGAGGCCTCCTGTCTGGCCAGCACCTGGTTTTTGCCTGCATGCTACTACCACCTTCCTGTTCTTTGAGAGCTCTGAAGGTGTGGGCCCTTTACAACCATTCTCACAGCAGTAAGAACCAGGAATTTACCTACAGGACAAACAATGTTTAAGTCCAGTATTTGAAAACTGGGGTCTATCTCTGCTTATGTACTTAACATATACTTGCAAAGTAGTTAATGTTAAGCTGATTCCTCTGAGTTTCATCTTTATAAATTGAAAATAATAATGCCCACTTCAAAAGTTGTTATGAGCATGAATTTTTATTTATTTATTTATTTATTTATTTATTTATTTATTTATTTAATGCCACTGGAGATTGAATCCAGGGCATTCTACCTCTGAGCTGTACTCCCAGCCCTATTTTGTTTTTTAATTTTGAAACAGGGCCTCACTTAATTGCAGAGGGCCTTGCTAAGTTGCTGAGGCTGGTCACGAACCTGTGATCCTTTGGTCTGAACCTTCTAAGTGTGGGATTACTAGCATGCACCACCATGACCAGCCTGAGCATTAATTTTATGGATGCCATAATGGAAGGCCTGGCACTTTAGCTATCTAAATATGCACTTACAGCCTAGCATGGTGATATACACCTATAATCCTGGTACTTGGCAGACTAAGACAAGAGGATTGCAGGTTCAAGGTCAGCCTCAGCAACTCAGCAACACCCTGTTTCAAAATAAAAAACAATAAAAATGGATGGGGGTGTAACTCAGAGATAGAATGCCCCTGAATTTTATCCCCAGTACCACATAAAAACAAACAAAAAAAACATGCACTTACACTCCCCCTGCCCTCAAACACACCTATGCCCCTCAGTATCACTTAAGTGCTTTCTATTCCCACTTCTCTTTCCCTTACCTCTTGACAGAAAAGAGTCCTGTGCCCTTTGGCAAAGAAATATGGCTACAAGATAAACGAATGCCACTGCATCCTACACACTTGTCTGAGCTGTTGTCCCCACCTCATCTCCAGGCTAAAAGAAACCTAACCTTTACACATGCAAACTGGATAATCCAGGATTTCCCCCAATAAAAGTTCAGCTACACTGCCTTCCAAAACTAGGAACCACCTAATATTTTAAACTTTATGGCACTGCAGAAAAGAGCATCCACAGACGCTCAGGAATGTGGGTAACTTATGCAAAGCAGCATGCTCAAGTAGTCCCCAGTTCATTTGCTCATTTCCTTGTCAGTAGACAGCTCACTTATTGAGTTTTAGCTCCTTCTTAATACCTTCTATTCATTCTCTTCCTTAAGTGAATCTGGTGGGCAGGGCCGAATCAGGAGACTAAGCCTCTCAAGCACCTAGGGAGACTCCATTTCTCCACCCTTCCTCGATCATGCAACTTGCTGGGCCTTGGCCTCCCCAGGAGGATGGGCTCTCCTGACATCAAGTTGTGAGAGTAGGTGAAGCTAAGCAGTGGTCTGGGGTAGGGGCAGCCAGGCCTCAGAGACAGAGGCAGTGAATGAGAAGTCTGTATTGTCCGGGAATAAGCTACCTCCTGCCGATGGAGAAAGCCTGACACCTGTGTTCATGAGTAACTCTAGCAAAGGTGCTTAGCATTGCTGCTGATTAAAAATGTATCCGCATTCAGTTTAGGAAAGCATTAAACAATCACATAACTCAGCACTAAAAGGGTTTGTGTGGTTTTAAAATAAGACCCCAAATTCTTTGAAATGCCTCCCTTTGATGCAGTCCAATCGAGAATCCGTATTACTTTAGAGTGATTCACTTCTAATCAGTAGAATGTAGTAGAAATGATGGGATAGGACTTTCATGATGAGATAGTTAGAAGAGACACTGTACTTCTGCCTTGCTCTCTTTAGGATCAGCTACTTTTTAGGAAGCCAGCTACCACATCATGAGGACACTCAAGCAACTCTAGGGAGAGGCCACATAGTAAGGCACTAAGACCTCTTTCTGAGAGCCACCTGAGTGGGCCATATTGGAAGCAGATCCTCCAGCCCCAGTCAAGCCAAGGGATGGCTCCAGCCTCATGAGAGACCCAGCTAAGCCACTCTTAAATTCCTGACAACGAACATGGGAAGATAATAGAAATCGTTTAAGCTGCTAAGTTGTGTGGTAGTTTGTTATGCAACAATAGACAGCTGATCAATTATTTCCATAGCAACCATGACAACAGGTGGTGCAGGCTCAGCTTGCACACCCCCACTGGCTGGCAGAGCTCCCTTCCTCACAGGGCCACCCAGTCTGCCACTTGATCCCTTGTCACCAAATGTTGCTCCCAAAGGCTAGTTTGGGCCTCTTGTAACTTCCATCCTGGGTCAAGGTGTGACTTGTGAAGCAAAGCTGAGCCTTCTCCTCTTCCATGTGACTGCCCTTCAGATATGTGAAGTTAGTGATCATGCCTGCCCCCCTCCGCCCGCCCGTGTCCTCTTCCACTGACTAAAGGACTAAGGAGGGGAAGCAGCACATTTTTGAAGGGCTCTGGAAAAACCCAACTGCTTTATTCTCTCTTCTATACTCTCACAACACATAGTCACCAAAACATGTGTTGTCTTCTCACATACACCAAACAACTCTAGTTTTCTGTAGATCCCCAACTGACCCCTCCTCTTCCTCTTTCCCCTCCTCCTCCTTTTTTTCTTCATGTGGGTGGTACTAGGGATTGAACTCAGGGGCATCTACCACTGAGCTGTATCCCTGGCCCATTTTATTTTTTTATTTTTAGATAAGGTCTACTCTAAGTTGCCCAAGATGCCCTCATTGTGGTCCTCCTGCCTCAGCCTTCTGAGTGGCAGAGATTACAGGAGTGTGCCACCATACCCACTGGCTTTCCCTGCCCCCCTCCTTGTGGTTCTGGGGATTGAATCCAGGGAAATTCTAACACTGAGCTACATCTCCAGCCATTTTTATTTTTATTTTTTTTTAACTCCTTTGTTTCTCAATCACTAACCCAACCTTCCTGCACTTGGTAATAATGGTGCTTGTAGGAAATATGTTTGAAACCATACAACTTAACTCTTACTCTGATTGTATCATTCCAATGATTCTTCTAAGGGGTTAACTGTAGCTCTTACTACCCTTGCTTAGTCTTTTAGACTCTATGCTGCTGCTTTCCAAGATGGCACATAGGGGATGTGGTTTGGGACGGAGTGGAAAGAGACCCCCTGTGACTGCGGGGCTTTGGAGGAAGTGGTCACCTGGTTGTTGTGTTGATTCTCGGTTTCTTCCAGTTGGTATTGAGGTAGGTTTGATATACTCTTGTATGTGGCTATTCTGGGGTATCCAGCAGTGACACCTCTGGCTGATAATCTCATGATCTATTGCTGTGTCCCAGACCAGCCCCCCTGCAGCCTGACCTTTGGTGTCACCTTATTCTCTGTCACAAGATGCCCTGTGGAGGGCCCTTTGTCTCTCAGTCCAGTATTGATAGGCCCCAGTGAATACTGGTTAGAAACCAGAGCAGCTCAGAAATGCAGACTTGACTGTCTCTCTTCTTTTTTTTTTATTTTTTTCATGCTAATCTGGTACTTTATTTATTTATTTATTTTGAAACAGGGTCTTGTTAAGCTACCCAAACTGACCTCCAACCTACTATCTTCCTGTCTCAGCCTCCCAAGTACTGGATTATAGGTGTATACCATCACACCCAGCTGAATATCTATTTCTTCTTATATCACAATACCATAGTCTGCAATTAGGTCACAGTTCTTTATGTACCAGGACAAGGGGGACTGTATTCTCAGAGGCCTCAAGACATGGGTAGAACCTGTCCTAAACCATGAGATAACATAACAGCAGCAGTAACCGTTCTGATACTTAGCACTACCATCCCCCTTCAACTATGTACTGGGTCCTGGTCAATGCGCTTTGTATGCAGAGTCATTTAACCCTCCCAACATCTCACAATTATTGCCCCTGTTGACAGATGAGAACATGGGAGTGCAAAAAGGCTGCCGCTTGCCCAAGCTCACACAGCCAGGAAGTGGCAGAGCAGGATTTAAAGCTTGGATGGCTTCAGAATCCATACTCCTAACTATAGATCCATACTGTTGTCCCTCCCTTCTGGGTCTAGCTTATCCTAGGACTGTATGGAGAGCTTTTATAGAAACAAAAATAGCTACCATTTCTTGAGCAGCTGCTTTGTGTCAGCATCAGGGCCGAGTGCTTCACAGGTACTAGAAAAGTGAATGCCTACAGTCAGTGAAACTATTCATTTGACATGTATTTATTCAGCACAGGCACTTTGCTGATCTCTATGGGGACATAGCAATGACTCAGGCTTGGGTCCTGCCCTCAAGAATTTTTCAGTCCTAGAGAAATAAACCATGTACATAAATCACTATATTTCAAGGCAGACAGTACGAGTTGACTTCCAAGAGAGGAATAGAACACTGTGTGGTCTGAATGTTTGTAACCTCCCCAGATTCCTACTTTGAAATCTTAACTCCCAAGGTGATAGCCTGATAAGGTGAGGTGCTTGGGAGGTAACTAGGTCATGAGAGTGGATCCCTCATGAATGAGATTGGTACCTTTATAAAATGTGTCCAAGGGAACTTGTTTCACCAAGCTCTGAATCTGTGGATGCCTTTACCTTGGACTTTTCAACCTTCAGAACTGTGAAAAATACATTTCTGTTATTTGTAAGTGATCCAGTCTATGACATTTTGTTACAGCAGCCCAGATTGACTAAGACACACAGTAAACAGAGAAGGAGAGAGGGACATGGGTGACCCTTGCGCAGACTTCTGGAATACACAGCATTTGAGCTGGTTCTTGAAGGATGCTGTGGTTGGGAAGGAAGAGACAGGAAAAGGGCATTCTCGGAAGAGATGCTACAAGAGCTAGCCTGAGAATAAGAAGGCTTCAGTTTGAATGCAGAGCAATGAAATCGGAAGGTGGAAACAATGTCCTGGGTGTTTTTAGTCTAATTTCTATGTCTCAGATGTGATTTTATAAGGACCATGATCTTGAGGCTGCAGTTAGTTTGTGATTTCAGTGAATCGTCCCAGGCTGGAATCGTCCCAGGCCCCTGTGGGGCCTTTATCTGTAGCAAATGAAAACTGTCAGGCCCTCAGAGCCCCCAGGACACTCATTTATCATGGAGAGAAATATTGATATTAATAAACCCTTCTGCCTGGTACAATTTCTTGTCATCAACCCTCACTACTAGTTTCCATTTGGAGAACAAAACTGGCAGCAAATTGAGCTTCACGCTTCTTGTAGACCTGTTGATAAACACACATAAATACTCTGGACAACCATTTCACACCTGATACATGGGAGATAAAGACATCAACTGCACAGTGGGAGACTTGAGAGCTACTTCCCTGGGATTCTCTCTCCCCTGGGTCTCGCTGGCGCTAATGAGCACAGTTATGACCCTACCTGCTTCCTACATGTTTATGTGTTGTATTCATTGGAGGCAAAGCTGTGACCCATGGTGCCGGGGTAGGGAAAGCTCCCTCCACCAGCTGGAGCATGCTTCCTCAAACCTGTCTTTGTTGAGATCTCAGGGAAGAGGCAAGTTCAGATATATGAGGCCTGAAACTTGAACAGTTTGAAGACCCTTTATAAGAAAAAGAGCACTAAATTATAAATACAAGGTGAACATTGGAAGTCACTATTTATTTAGAATGACTAAAGAAATCACAATACATCTTAAATCTAAAAAAAAACTGACAAATATTGTAAGCATCACAAAAGTCAGAAAAATGATGCAATATTTTTATTAACTGCTTGATAAATGACTACAATATTTTTCATATTTTTAGGTCTATCTCTTTATATCATTTCTTCAAATGGCAACAGTTTGGCAATAGATCTTCAAAGAGAAGACAAGTCAGTTTTATCTCTAGCATGTTTGATCAAAATTATTTTCTAGCTAGGCACACACCTATAATCTCAGTACTTGGGAAGCTGAGACAGGAGGATCGCAGGTTCGAGGCCAGCCTTAGCAACTTAGTGAGACTCCGTTTCAAAATAAAAAATAAAATAGGGCTGGAAGTGTTGCGTGGAGGTAGAACGCCCCTGGGTTCAATCTTGAGTATAAAAAAAATATTGCTTTCTTATTCATTGACAGTTTTAAAGTTTCTTTAAGCTTCACAGTTGTTGTAAATACCATGTAAATGTTTAAGACTGTTGCAGCCCGGCGTGGTGGCGCACGCTTGTAATCCCAGCATTTTGGAGGCTGAGACCGGAGGGTCCAGGTTCACGGCCAGCCTCAGCTACCTAGTGAGGCACTCTGCAACTTAGTGAGACCCTGTTTCAAAAGAAAGAATAAAAAATAGGGCTGGGGGTGTAGCTCATAGATAGAATGCCCCTGAGTTCAATCCCCAGTACCGCAAATAAATAAATAAATAAATAAATAAATAAATAAATAAATAAATAAAAGTTTTTTTTTTTTTAAAAAGACTGTTGCAAATTTTGGAAAAACTTCCCACAAAATTTCTTTCCTATATGATTGCAAGGCTTTAGAGCATATCAGGTTTTCTTCCACAGTGACTAACCTTAACTACTCTTTGAATTAGAAATTATTTATGGTTTTATTAACCAGTTAGTCACCTCTGGCCTCATTGTATCATGTATCATGTTATAGATTATTCTCATAGGTGTCAGCTTTACACTTTATCAGTAAGAAAAGTAGATCTTGTTCCAATGTGTTCATAGGATTCACTCCTCTTTATTAACTGCAGTATTAACCAATCCAAGAGTCTATTCATTACGTTGTGACTAGAAAGTTACCTCTTCCTTTTACTGAATTACTGTCTTTGATCTAATTAAACATTTTTGGGTTATAATTTTATTCTTGATGTCAGAATTATTTCTATGTATTTTGTTGTTTTTCCTTTCACTAGCCTTTTTCCTGAAATCTCTCTACTGCTTTAGTGGATATAATTAAAGATGACAAAAGAATGTGCCACTCATATTTCAAAATTGGAAATCTGTATCTCTTATTTTTTGCTGAAATATTCCAAAATATCTTTCAAATTGAATTAAATGACACAATGAGCTTTATGTAAGTACTCTATTTATTTTTATCTTTATTTGAATTTCTCTTTCAAGTCTTTGAAAATCCATCTTACAGTATTTTAAAAATTATTGTATTCCTCCATCAAGGCTTAAATGGACTTATGATGGCAGAACCAGCATTATCTACACAATGCCAGTGCTTCGTGCTGTTGAACACAGTCACATTGAAATGAAACCTCTAGTCCTGGACATTTTGGACAGAAATATTTTAGAAGTCATTCCTGTATCAGGCTGCTAACAATAACTCATTTATACAAGGAAGTGATTGAGGTTTCAAAGCACATAATTATGTCCCAATAAATATAAATTAATATGTCCCCTGCTTGATTTCCCCTTAACCAAAGTACCCCAAATGCCCACAAGCACTATAATACTACCTGGCACAAGTGAGAATATGATGGAGAAGTTGCAATAGAAAGAAATGACAGTCTTACTCAACTGTGATAAAGAGTGTTTATTTTTAAGGAATGTGAATGGTCCTATGGGAGTGAGCCTAGAGGAGAAAGACCTTTGCACTGGGTGTTAATGCCCACTACAGAGTATGTACCATGGAAGAGGAACTAAACTTTGTGGAGCTGGAGCTCAGCTCTCCAGGATGTAGTTAACACCTGTTATGGTTTGGATATGGTTCATCCCTTCAAAGGTTTACTATGCTGGAATCTTGGTTCCCAGTGTGGCAGCATTGAGGTGAGAGAAACTTCAAGAGGCTGGGCCTAGTGGAAGGTAATTAGGTCATGGAAACTCCACCCTCATGAATGGATGACAGCTGTCTCTCAGGACTGGATCAGGTCTGGTAGAAGTGAATTCTTTCCTTGAGAGTGGATTGTTATTAAAAACAGCGACTTTCCCCCCTTCCTCTGGCATCTTGCCTCTTTGCTTGCATATGTACCTTCTGCACACAGCTGGTTCCCTTTACACTACTCCATTATACTTCAATGTAGCTGGATACCAGCACCATTCTCTTTGGACTTTCTAGTCACCAGAATCATGAGCCAAATAAACCTCTTTTCTTTATTGAGTACTAGCCTCCAGTATTTAGTTATGCAACACAAAAATGACTAAAACAGCTGGGCACAGGGATGTGCCCTATAATTCCAGTACTTGGGAGGCAGAGTGTTCCAAGTAGACTCAGATGGAAAACAACCAAAACACTGTCTCAGACATTTCAAGAATGTTTATCATAGCCAGGCATAGTAGCATATGCCTGTAATCTCAGTCCTTGGGAGGCTGAGATAGGAGGATTGCAGGTTTGTGGCTAGCCTCAGCAACTTACTGAGACTTTTTTTCAAAATAAAAAATAAAATAGGGCTGGGGTGTAGTTTAGAGGTAGAATGCCCCTGGGTTCAATCTTCAGTACCAAAAAAAAGTTTATTGAATTATGACCAGGATAGGTTCTTTATTCCTTAATACTCCATACAACCATTATATAACTTATGCTATTTTAGGGCAGAGATAGAGAGAGAAAGAGAAAGGATAGGTTAGTACGACTTGGAAAGCAGTTTGAACAGTCCATTTACCACGGCACTCAGCAGGCTATGCTGGTGTCTCATTGACATTCTGGCTCCTATAATCCAAAACAATTGACCACACAACTCAGAGGAAGGAAGATTTATTTGTTCTATTTTTGGAGATTTGGGGTTCAGTCCATGTGAGGCCATGTGGATCTCATGATATGGTGGTGGAAAACAGAGAGAACACAAGGGCTCTGCTCACGTCATGGAGCCTGAAAGCAAGAGAGCCAGAAAGCAGGGAGATGCAAAGACAAAAACACAGTCCCTAAGGCTAGACTCCCAGGGACACACTTTCTCCAGCTACATCCTCCCACCTGCCTAAGTTACCACCCAGTAAAATTCATTGCAATGGATTTACCCACTGATGATACTACAATCCTCATGACTTAATTATATTGACCCTGAATATTAGCACATGAGCTCTTCAAGGGACATTCTACATCTAAGCATAATAGTCAGAACTCAAGTCCAGGTCAGTTGGGAGTCTGGTCTGGGTCTTCAGGCCTGACCTTAACCAGTACTTAAACAGAAGAGAAGGTGTGGATCTGCCTGACGGCTACCAGCATGGCTGCTGGGTCAGTGTTCAACCTCATTCTTGGTGATTGGGATAGCAAGGTGACAAGGCTCCCTGACAGAAGAAGCCTCAAGTTTTCAGTCTCAGATGCTGACAGTTATAGTCCTCAGGTTGCTGGGGACTCCATGTGGTTGTCAAGGTGCTCCTGGTCAGCAGGCCTTGTGCCTGCACCTTGCCTATCATGCCTGGGAGTTGCAACTTATTCCTAGTGCCTATGTGTTGCCACTGATACCCTGAGTGTGTTGGGCCAAGTCTCTGTATACTGTGAGAGTTACACTTATGCACTGCACATCATGCTGGAGTGTGGTGAGCCACGTCCAAGTGTGCTTTTGGAGTTAAGTCCCTCTTTGGCCTTAGCGGGAGCCCTTTAAAAAAATATGTGCTCCATACACTGAAATAGAAGGATAGAAGGCTCAAGGCCAGGCTCTGCAACTTAGTGAGGTCCCCAAGCAACTTAGCAAGACTCTGTTTCAAAATGAAAAAGAAAAAAAAAATAGGTCTAGGGGTATAGCTCAGGAATAGAATACCTCCCGTATCCCACACCCCCCTCAAACAAAACCCACTGAAATAATGCCCCAAATCAAGAACCATTATTTAAGTTAGTATAACATATGTGAGTACAGGAACAGGAGGGAAGAGATACGAGATACCCTGTATACTAGCATCCTCAGGACCTCACCTGGCAATTAATGCTTCTTATCACTGCAACATTAGGCTCTGTGGGTCTAGAAATTCTGATTCCCAGAGGGAAACACTTGCACATAGTAGTGTCCCATTAAACTTTAAGCCTTGCCATTTGCTTCATTGGCTTGAGAACCAGAAAGCAAGATAAGGAGCTAGCAGAACTCTTCTGGATTTCCAGGAGAATGTAGGGCAGCTGCTACACAATGAAGGTGGCAGAATAAGGCAGACACCCAACTGATCCGCTGTTGCTTTCTTTGGTGTTCTCTTGCCTACTTGTGATAATAAATTGGACATGTGGCATCCATGGCCTGAGAACAGCATTGTGACCAGAAGCTTGGAATGATGATTTGTGTTGTTCCTCTAGGTTAGTCACCTTGACTAGCAAAGTCAATATTGAGAGGAATATAAAGTGGATAAGTGTGACCTTGAGGCCAACTGCAGCCACTTTGGGCTATAAACCATCCCTCGAATCTTCCTCTGGTAAGTGGTAAAAAGACCAACCAAAATCCCAGAAGAGCTGCTTTTGGATGGCTTAAGCTTACCACATAAAGTGAGTATATTTGATGAGTGCAAGCTGTGGATGGTAGTGGATGCTCTGGTATGTTACCAAGATCTCTTCTTTTAGGACCAAGACCCCTCTTCTTTTAGCAGCAGTGAGTATTGACTGCTGGCTGCTCTTACCTGAAATCTTCTAGCAATTGCCCTCCACTGAAAGAGTTGTTTGACCCAGAAGTCTGGGCTCCCATGCCTCATTTTGGAGCAATTTGCATGGACTATCCTGGCTCCAGAGCTCCTTGTAGAACTGGCCTCTGTTGCATCTGCATTGCAGTTCAAATACTGTCTCTCTGCTCATTCCTGTTCCCTCACTCCCTTAAAGGTACTGGATTGCAACAGCAATCACCAACCAACTTTCTGCACATGATAGCTGCCCAAGAATCTGACCCCAATACTCCAGAATTTCCTACAAGCTCTTGGCATAAGAAGAAGTGTTTGAGCCGGGCATGGTGGCGCACGCTTGTAATCCCAGCATTTTGGAGGCTGAGACCGGAGGATCCGGGTTCGCGGCCAGCCTCAGCTACCTAGTGAGGCACTCTGCAACTTAGTGAGACCCTGTTTCAAAATAAAGAATAAAAAATGGGGCTTGAGGTGTAGCTCAGAGGTAGAATGCCCCTGAGTTCAATCCCCAGTACCACACACACACACAAAAAAGAAGTGTTTGACCCTATACCCAATGGTTCAACTACTGTAAGTGAGGGAAGATGATACAAAGCAGAACTCCCACAGACCCTACAGGGACACATAGGATGAGCAGGAAATAAACCTTGGTGATTTTAGCTGCTCAGATTTCTTAGTTATTTGTTACCACAGTATAATCTAGCCCATCCTCACTGAAACAGAATCAATCCAATGCTTCTGCCTTTAAAATTTTGTAGATTCTGGTCCCAGCTCAAAGCTTGCCAAGACCAAATCTTAATGTGTGAAGGAAATGTAGGTCTGCACTTATGTATAACAAATTAGAATTGAGCTAGAAAGAGTCGAATGGAGTCAAAGAGGCCAAATGCCATCTCACTGGAACTTTTCCTGAGCTTGAACAAGTGTTGCAGGATGGAATTTGGAGTTGCTTGGTGTGTTTGTTGGACAAATCTGGAACATGGGGATGAATTACCCGTCAGCAGGTCACAGTTATAATTGGTTGGCCAACTTCCACGTGGTTTCAGTCCACTGCCAAGAGCTTCCAGCAGGCAATCCAGATGGGTCTGGACTCACGGGGGAAGTGAGTCATCGATGCCTGTATCTATGAGGAAAATAAAGATTAATAATTCAGTGTTGTATTCCTTGTCTGCTTTCAGTGGGAGGCATGGATCCAAGACAAAGTTCTTGGCGTGAGACACTGCATTCTTAGACAACAGCACTTGTTAAGGCCCCTTCGAAGGAGGCTTAAGGAATGATTTTTGCTGATGAAACTTGACCAGGCAGGAGGCTTTACAGCATGGCCTGTATGAACAGGTGGGTGGGAAGTGTTTCTTGAGCCTGTGAATGGCTCCTCAATATCCTTGTTAGTGTCCTGAAATATAACAATGTTATCTGACTTAAGAATACTCTGCTGGTATAGTGTTATGGGAGAAAGAGCAATTCCTCAACTTGGGATCTGTAGGGTCCTTGGAAAAAGAATTTCAGCATCAGCCAGTCAGAGACATAGACTGAGGTCTATTTAATCCGTGTTCAAGAGAGAACACAGACCACCTACGGAGTGAGAGCAGTGCCCTTTGGCAGTGCAAGAGTCTTCTTTTATAGGAGGCTTTTTATAGGTGACTTCATGAGGAGTGGGGAAATGGTGAGATTGTGAGGGGAATAAGCTTGCTTCCCTTGATTTACTGGACCTTTTAAAATTTTTAAATTAATTATACCTTTCTTGTTAGTTTAAAATTCATTCTGTATGTTAACAAAATATATGCAGCAATTAACTGAACCTTTCTTGTTAGTTTAAAATCCATTCTGTATGTTAACAAAATATATGCAGCAATTAACTGGACATATGGTGCTCTAAGATTTACTGGACCTTTTAGGAATTCATGGCTGGAGGAAAACCGCCTGTCAAGGTGAAGGTGAGGATCATTATGGAATTTTTAGATCTAAAGCTGCAGTCTCCCTTTCCTTCCCTGTTTATCTCTCTTCTACCTATTACTTTTATTTCTCATATCCTACCTCAGAAGCAGCTAAAGACAGTTAATATTTTATAAGAATAAAGTGTTGGGAATGTGTTAGTTGCAGACCTTATCAACTGAAGAAACACTGGCAGTGAATCTGGCCTCCTCAGTCCAGTTTATTATTTTTAGTTGCACTTTGATATTTCATGATCTCTGCCGACTGTAGATAATGTGGGCATTAATGATTCTGTAGACTCTACATTTTGAAGAACCAGCCTGTTAAATGCATGCCCCTATGGTCAGAGTGTTCCAAATCCAGGAATGAGGCTTGTTAGGAGGTTTTGCTGATCACCACCGTATCTGCCTTGGCACACAGATACACTTCTCAGCTCAAAGAGACACAAAAATTACTAAAACACGTCTATATGAATAGCACTTTCTTTATCTGGATATATTTAACTTGAATATTAATTATAAATGGCCCCCAAGGGACAGAACATTCTGCTTTTTTTCTCGACAATTCTGTTCGTGCTCCCTTCTCAGTTGCAAATAAGAAATACACACAGCCTGGTGTGGTGGGCCAATGCCTGTGATCCCAGTACTTGGGAGGCTGAGACAGGAGGATCACAGGTTTGAGGATAGCCTCAACAACACAGTGAGACTCTCAGTAACCTAGTGAGACCCTGTTTCAAAACAAAATAAGGTTGGGGGTGTAATTTAGAAGTTGAATATCCCTGGGTTGAATCCCCAGTAACCTCTTTACCCCTCACCCCCAGCGCACACACACACACACACACACACACACACACACACACACACACACAATACTCACAAATTGGTTTGCTTTTTTACTGTTTGGCCAGGTGAGAACATTTTGGAGCAGACCAGTCACATCTCATGTTTCCTGCTATTCCCTCTGCTGGCATGGATCTTGTCATGAACTACAGGAGCAAGGTAAGGAGGCAATATTTTTTTTCATGTCAAGCAAGATATGGATGCAAAAGACACTTTGCCACTTGTGAAGGGTCTGATCTGAGCCTGCAGCATTGTCCCAAACTGCTGTCTGACGAGACTGCCTAGTTGGTAAAAGAAGACAGATGGAGTCTGAGAAGAATCAATGACCTTAGCTGTGCTGTTAGCAAAGCAAATGGCTTTTTATGTAGTATTGAGTCACTAGAAATATTAATTCCTCCAGAAATTCCTCTGTTGTCAGAAACCACTCAAAAACCCAAGAATCAAATTTTAAAAAGCGAAGTGTACCCTACCCAGGTGCCTCACCCCCAAAGCTCTGCCGCGACCTCCTGCTGAAAGCATTTTGCATCCCAGTCATTAATTCTGTTTCTTTCCCCTCTGAAATAAATAGCTGTCATACTATGTGCTAAGCACTATGCTAAACCCCCAGAACATAATAACCCAGAAAGGCAGTATATTTCCTTTGCTTACCGGTATGTGTGTGATGCTGTGGACTGAACCTAGGGACACTCTACCACTGAAAATTTTATTTTGTGAAAGGTCTCACTAAGTCACCTAGCCTGGCCTTGAACTTGAGATCCTCCTGCCTCAGCTTTCTGAGTAGTTGGTATTACAGGAGTGCACTATCATGCCTGGCTTATCTCTAATTATAGATAAGAGAAATTACAGAGTCCAGGAGTTTCACTAACGAAGCCTGGATTTGAGCCTAAGTCCACGAACCTCGCACTTCTGCCTATCTGTTACAGCCCTTCCTTTTTGGTGGTAAATGCCCCTTCTTTACAGTATTAGCCCAAGCAAAATACTCTTTGTTAATCAACTTGTGTGTCTCGGGATTATAGCAACAGAAAAGAGATACATTTTATTTGTCCATTTGTTCATTTATTCATTCCTCAAATCATTCATTGAACAAATACTTATTGAGTTGTTATTATGTCCCAGACACCAAGTTAGATGCTGAAATAGAGAAGTAAACAAAACAGATGGTGCACTGAGGAAATGAGACACTGAACAAGTAAACACACAAATAAATAAATAAGTACAAATTGTGATAAGTGCTCCCCTCCCCAAGTCCATTACCATCTGCAGCAGCAGCATTGGAAAAGCAATTTCATTTGTGTGATGTGTGGCTTGGAACTGAAAGAAGCTCTGGTGTAGCACTGTTCTAAACAAATATCATGCAGGGGCTGGGGTGTAGCTCAATGGTAGAGCACTTGCCTAGCATGTGTGGGGTCCTGGGTTCAATTCCCACCACTGCAAAAAGAAAAAAGAAGTACAAACCACACATATCAGTGTAAATTTTCTAAAAATCACACTAGAACAAGTAAAAAAAAAAGGGTGAAATTAATAATATAATTTATTCAACCCAATATTCCAAAATGTCATTTCAACAAGTATCTCACTCTCAATGAGCTATTTTACATCCTTTTTTCAGACTAAGTCTTCAAAATCCAGTGTGTGTTTTAGGTTTACAGCACATCTCAATTCAAACTAGACTCATCCCAAGTGCTCAGTAGCCACACATTGACAGGGGCTGTCGCAGTGCTCAGCACTCCCTTTAGTGAAACTGTACAGCAGAGGTTTGCTGACCTGAGATCATCCCCCCATCATAGGCTCTCATTTAATTGATGGGAGGGTGTGGGAAAGGCATGGTCTGGGATCCATTGCTTTCCAGAAGTTCTGAGGATTGTTTCAGTCAGCCTTGCAGTACTGTTATAAGAGTACAGAACAAATACTCCAAGTGTTTTGGGTATGTATGTTCCTGTCACTCTATAACTCAGTATGATGTATAAGTATAATACACCAATAAAACTATAAAAATAAGAGTACATAACCCTTGGATGAAAAGTTAACAATCTCCCTGCCATTATGCATAAGCTTACAGGTGGTATTTCTAGAGTCAGACTTGTCAGATAAATAAAATTAAGGCTGTGAGGCTGTTACTAAATCTTGGTACAAATTTATTCCCAATGGAGATTTAGGGAAAGGGGGAAATGAAGAAGAGAATAATTTTGAAATCAGTTCATCACACATTCAAGTGCCATGAGTTAGGAAGTTCTATATGAGGGCAGGAAGAACTATTTCTTCTCCAGTATGATGAATTCCCTCTGTCTGAGTATATAAGGTGCAATTTCTGGGGGGAACTGACCACACCAACTCTCTCTTTGGACCTCATCCAGAACTACTTTACTATAAATTTGCCTGGCCATTTGGCAAATTCCCTTTGTTTTCATATCATTCAATCCTAACCCATAATCTGAAACGTTAGAATTTAGTAGCAATAATTGGTTGCAGAGCAGTAGCTCGAGGCCTGTGCAATCTGGATAGCTGGCTGGTAGGTGGGCAGATTCTCGGCTGGTAGACGGGTGGATGAGTAGATGATGGATGGATTGATGAGTGTGGAATGGATAGATGGATGGGGGCATATCATGCTGACCATGAATAGAATTTCTGTGTCTTTTTTATGTGTAGTAGGATGATATTTTGAAACATAAACCGATATACTTTTATTTCTGGTAATATATTTTTATTTGTTTTTTACACCCTTACAGAGTAAGAGATAATAGCATCTTCTTTATAGGTTGTCATGAGGATTAAATGAGGTAATTTGGGGAAAGCTGTTCAGCAAGGGTATTGACCTAGAGTAAAAGATCAATACATGGCAGCTATTATTATTTTCCTCATTTTACATTAGTAACTTGCCTATGGGCCTGCGGTCACGCAGCTAATAAGTAGCAAAACATAGATCTATATTGCCTACTGGAAAATAACTGCTGGATTGGATCTCTCCAGAACCTCCCTCTCCCCACCTTAGAGAGAACACCACCACTGAGGCTTCCCACATCACTGTAGACCAGGCCACCCCTCCCTCAAGTGGTCACACTGAGATAGAAGGATGAAGTGTGTGTGTGTGTGTGTGTGTGTGTGTGTGTGTGTGTGTGTGTGTGTGTGTGTGTTGAGGGCAAGGATATAGAAGGGCTCTACTACACCATTGGAAAATTATAATATATTGGAGGACTCAGGTGTGAGTCTCTGAAAAATCTTATAGGAATGGAGGCTCTCACCGTTCATTCTGAAAAGCCAAGTGTATGGCTCTGATGGTCCCCAGACAAGAGAGAAATGCAGAACCAGATGGGTGTAGAAGAGGAGCTAACAGTTCAGCCCTCCCTCAGCTCCTTTCTTCTGGGTTCTTTAAAATAAACACCTGCAGGGATTCTGTGCAAATGGAAGCCCCTCCTTCTCCCTTCAGACCTGTGCTGGCTCCAAAGGTCTCTGCTTGCCCTGAATGTCAAGTATGGTCCCAAAGGAAGCAGATCATATTGAAATCTGACTTTGCCAGGCACTAGCCTTGTCTCTTGTGTAGTTAATTCTCCCCTCCAAGCCCCTGAGCTGAAGGGGAAGGATAGGAGTGGCCTCTGATAGGTGATGTTATTGAGCTGGGTGAAAGGTACAGGAGAAAATCACCTTTTTGGCTAGAGGCACAGTCTTGAATCCCTCTGTTGTGTCTCCACCTTACCTTAGAGCAACCTCCAGAGGCCTTCTCAGTCTGAGACCCCCAAGAAAGGCAAGGCCTGAGACAGAGCCACTTAGAGGCTGTGCAAATGGAGACAGCTTGATGAGAGTCTGGGCCTCTGCTCCACACGGGCATCCTGATGCTGATTAGAGGCAGCAAAGAGTTGGCCTGGGCAGAAAGGTGACCTGTCAAATAGGTGGACTCCATGCTTGCTCAAGACTTAGATTTCTTCTTCAAAAAGTACATGGTGCAGCTGAGTGTGGTGGCGCATACTTGTAATTCCAGTACTTGGGAGACTTAGTCAGGAGGGTCACAGGTTTGAAGCTAGCCTCCGCAACTTAGTGAGACCCTGTTTCCAAATAAAAAATAGAATAGGGATGGGGATGTAGCTTAGAGGCAGGATGCCCCTGGTTCAATCTCCAGCACATAGTTCCAACTCCAGGAGGGTTGTTGTCTAAAGCAGAATAGCCACTGCATCTTCTCCTTGAACAGTTCACCTGTAACTTCCATAACTTCTTTTTTTCTAGTGCTAACAACAATAGCAACAACAAACCATTGCCACCAACAAAAGCTTGTATCTACAGTCGCGCTTAATCTTAAAAATGTTTTAAAGCATATTTCAGAAAAGTCCTTCAGTCTTTAAACACGATATCCAAAACTCCGGTTCTCTCATGCAAGATATAAATGCTTAAATGAGGTAGCTAAGGCATGCAGCTTTACTATACTGCAAAGAGCCTTGAAAAATTGCAAATAGAGCTCTCAGGTGGCAGAGAATCCATGTGCCACTGAAGGGACAGCCCATGCTTGCAAATTCAGCTTCGGGAAGCAATAAATCAAGCTTCAGGGAGGAACAAAATAAATTTCTTATTTTGCAAGATTTTTCTTGTTATTCCTTTTGATAAAGACTTGCTCTGGATTACTTATACTATAGTCTGATTTATAAATTGCCCATCTGTTCACACATACAATGTTTGTAAAAGTACCATGGTTGGTTTGGCTACAAACAAGGATAATCTACTGCTTAGACAAGAAAGTTGACTTGTGGGAGCATGTTTCCTGGAATTCTCAGGAGGGTTTGTTTCCTAAGAGACTGTTCCATTAAGTCATGACTGTGACCACTACAGCAGAGAAGGGTGTGCACTTAAGAGTAGCATGGTGAAGAAGGAGCAGGAGATATTTATCACACCAGCATCAAAGATGATGGAGGATGTTGGAGATGGACCAAGATGGCTGAGGCAGGCTTGTGCTACGATGGGGCTTGGGCCTGAAGACGTGTCAGGGGCCAGGAACCAGACAGGCAGTTAAGAACCAGAGAATCTATGGAAGCTGAAGGATAAAGATGTGGTTCTGAGGTAAATGAAGTGCGAGGAGGCTAGGAATCCTGAGACTTCAGGCAGACAGAGATGGGAGGAGTCATTAGCTCCAGGCAAGGTGTCTGAGACCTGCAGGTGTAGACCAGGTGAGCCCCATCTCAGAGGTGTGAGATCACCTGTCTGGAAGGGGGTGCACAAGGTGAAGCTGGAAACACCAACTCATATGTAATGGTTTATGTTTGGAAGAGTTGGTCTCATTACAGCCCAAAGCACCCAAAACAGGGACCAGTTGCATCAGCAATGTTTTGTGAGGAGAGTGTTAAAATGCTGATTCCTTGTGTGGCCTGGGACTCCGTACCTTTAACACATGCCTCTGAAATTCTTTCTATGACTAAAGCTTGAGAACCTCTGTAATAAAGCCCTCACAGCTGTAAGTCTTGATGGCTCCACATCCTACCATTGTTCTCCCAGCCCTTGTAAGAATACCAGTAACCGCTACAGAAAGAATCCCTGAGTCTGCAACCCGTTCAGGTCCCCTGTGCCTTAACACTGAATATTAGAAAATGATCAGGAGACAGACTAGGTCTTCTACTGATTTCTTTAGTATGAGTTAAATTTTATTTTCACAAAAACACTATTAAAATTTTTTAGAATTGGGCTTTGCAATCCAAAGCATCCCAAGCACTAAAAGGCACAGGCACCAACAAAGACTCCTTGACCAGACCATAGTGAGGCTCCTCTGACTCCTCTCCTTAATGAGGCTCCCCCTTGTGTCTCCATGTCTGCCTTCGCTGCACACCTGTGCTTTACGCACTTAAACCAACAGTCTGGAATGATGTCTTCCTTATTTTGTTGTTGTTGTTGTACTTGGTACTGGGGATTGGACTCCCAGCCCATTTTATTTTTTATTTTGAAACAAGTCCTCATAAAGTTGCTGAGAGTCTTGCTAATTCGCCGAGGCTGGCCTCAAACCTATGATCCTCCTGTCTCTGCCTCCCAAGTACCGGGATTATAGACATGTGCCACCACACTTGTCTCCCTTCTTTAATGTTTTAACAAGTGTCATTGTGTAGGTCAGTTATCTGTTATTGTAACAAAATACCTGAGATAATAAACTTAAAAGGAGAAAAGATTCATTTTGTCTCCCAGTTTCAGAGGTTTCACTCTATGATTGGTTGGCTCACTTGCTTTTGGGCCTGGTGGTGGATCAAAGCTGCTCACCTAATGGAGGCCAGGAAGTGAAAAGAACGTGAGGAAGGGGCTGGGGTCTTATGATCCCCTTTGAGGCATACCCCAATGACCTAAAGCCTTTCATGAGGCTCCATCTCTTAAATGTCCTATCACCTCCCAATAACCCCAAGCTGGGGACCAAGCCTTTACTTAACACATTGGTCTTTGGGGGGACATTTAATATCCAGACAATAGCTGTCAAAATATTTTTTTTAAGTTTTAGTGTAATAGCATCATGACTGAGATAGGTTACATCAGATTCATCATTGGATCTTGGGCCTCTCACCAGGATCCCAGGTGCACTTTATTTGTTTATTTATTTTTGTTTATTTTTTGTTTATTTGTTTGTAGTACTGAGGATTGACTCCAGGGGCATTCTACCTCCAAGCTATACCTCCCAGCCCAATTTAATTTTTTTGTTTTGAAACAGGGTCTCACTAGGTTGCTGAGAGTTTCACTACTTGCTGAGGCTGTTCTCGAACCTGTAATCATCCTGTCTTAGCCACCTGGTCCCAAGTGCACACCTCCAGAAGCAACTCTGACTCCTGATCCAAACCAGTGCTCTCATGCAGTCTGCTGAGGAGTGGTAGAGACAGTTTTTGTTCTTAAGATTCTGAGTTTACTCTAGAAACAGGGCTAGAACCCCAGGCTTCTCTGTGTGTGGGAAGCTGGGCAAAGTTCAGGCTTTTCTGTCTGGAACACAGGGTCTAGACTGGAGTCCCTGGCCTCTTGGTTGTTGAGATGTCTTTGGTTAAGAACATGGATGCTTCTTAGTGCTCCCCTCCACTGGAACCCCTGCTGCTAGTCTGCTCTGTTGCTGCAGCATTAACTCTGCCTGTTTCCCTTTTTTTTTTTTTTTGCGGTACTGGGGGTGGAACCCAGGGGCATTCTACCTCCAAGCTATACCCCCAGCCCTATTTTTTATTCTTTATTTTGAAACCGGGTCTCACTAAGTTGCGGAGTGCCTCACTAAGTAGCTGAGGCTGGCCGCGAACCCGGATCCTCCAGTCTCAGCCTCCCAAATGCTGGGATTATAAGCGTGGGCCATCACGCCCAGCTCTTGCCTGCTTCCTTTCCTGTTGATACTATTGTACTAAAGATAGCTGGGAACTTAGATGGAGTCCCTAAAGTGACATCTCCAAGACTGCTCCCTTTCTGTTGCTTCTGCTCCTCCTTCCTGTTTGATATGCTCCCCTTCAAGCCCCTGTTTCCCCATCTTTTTTGTCCATCCCTGTCAAACTTTTCCCTTCACACTGCAAATCCCTCCACTCACTTGAACTTTAGGCCCCTGTCCCTGCCGGGGGCTCTGGAACTCCTCAAACAGCAGCATATCATAATAAAAGAAATTCTTAAAAGTCTTCTCCATACATGTTGATAAAAAGCATTAGTCCTCATATTGAACAGGTAAATTTAATTTATTCCATCTACCAAAAACATAATTTGAATTAAAAAAAAGAAAGTGGAACAAAAACAAGAGGCAACTATTTTATAAAAACCAGTGAGTCAATTTGTATTACACTTTTTACTTGACTCCTGGCTAAAATTTTAGAATGGAAGCTGTAAAGTCTCCCTCCTCCAAGTCATGTGTTGAAACCCTAATTCCTAGTGTGGCTGTATTTGGAGATGAGGCCTCTATGAAAGTTATTAAGGGTAAAAGAGGTCATAAGGGAGGGGCCTTGACCCAACAAAATTGGTGTTCTTATAAGAAAATACCAAAGAAGCTTGATACAGTGGAGCACACCTGTAATCCCAGGACTTGGGAGGCTGAAATGGGAGGATCACAGGTTGGAGGTCAGCCTCCGCAATTTAGTAAGACTTTGTTTCAAAATAAAGAATAAAAAGGGGTGGGGGTGTAGCTCAGAGGTAGAATATCCCTGGGTTCGATCCCCAGTATCAAAAAAAGAAAGAAAAAATAAGAGAAACATCCAAGCGCTAATGCTCATTCTTTCTTCCTAGCTCCCTACACTTGCACAAAGAAGCCATATGAGCACACAGTGAGGAGGTGCCATCTGTACCCTAGGGGGACAGCCCACACTAGGCACAGTCCTGGTGCCACTTTGACCTTGAACTTCCAGGCTCAAAAATCTGTGAGAAAATCCATTTCTGTTCTTTAAGTCACCTGTCTATGGTATTTTTTTTTTAATGGCAGACTAATACCACCAGAATTTGTAAACTCAAATTGAGTGTTCATATTTTAGTGGCAATATAAATATTTGCATAAGTTCAGTAAGAATTCATCTTCTAGCCGGGCATGGTGGTGCATGCTTGTAATCCCAGCATTTGGGAGGCTGAGACCAGAGGATCTGGGTTCGCGGTCAGCCTCAGCTACCTACTGAGGCACTCCACAACTTAGTGAGACCCTGTTTCAAAATAAAGAATAAAAAATGGGGCTGGGGGTATAGCTCGGAGATAGAATGCCCCTGAGTTCAATCCCCAGTACCTCAAAAAAAAAAAAAGAATCCGTCTTCCTTATAACAAGACATAATTGAAAAAACATTTATTATAAAACCAAGATTTTGACTGGAATGCCATATTTAAGAATGATGTATAACATCTAATATGAACAGACAGGTTTAAGGAACTGAGGTTGGCTTTGGGTAGCTTAAAAAGCTCTCTTGAAAGAAGGGGATCGGTACCTGACTTACAGTGTTTCCAGCCTTACAGGGGAGTGAGGAAGGTCACTTCTTGGCAGACTCAGCACTGGGTCCTGCTATCATGCATGGTTTTTCAATCCTTTGTCAATCATTTTGTGCTCCACTCTGACACTGATGTCTATGCCATCCAAGGACATGCTGCAAACCAGGAAATCCATCAGACCACCACTGCCATCCACATACCACCATCTAAAGTACGTCCCCTAAGTACTGTAATCCCGGTACATAGGAGGCTGAGTCTGGAGGATCTTATGTTCAAGGACAGCCTCAGTAATGTAGCAAAACTCTCAGTAACCTATCAAGACCCTGTTTCAAAAAACAAAAAATAAAAACAGAGGGGCTTGGGGTGTAGCTCAGAAGTAGAATGCCCCTGGGTTTAATCCCCAGTACCCTCCCCTCTACACACATGTGAAAAATAAAAACTGAAGCCCAACATCAAGACATCTTTTTTAAAAATTTTATACTTGCCTGGTGCATGGTAGTCTCACATCATAATGCAGGTCATAGTGACGACGACACACATGCACACAGCACTTGGTGGGCTTTCCCCTGGCTCCCTTCCCCGTACAGGATACTGAGATTGAACTTGTAAACTGGGTTTATGGTCTACTCCAACCATTAATCTTTGTTTTTTCTTTTCATTTTCATGTGAATGCCTCTCACTCAATGCCTGGAGACTTGCACCATCTCCCAAATGTCTTCTCCTACCAAGCCTCAGTGAACAAAAGGCAGCAAAAGAGGGAAGCTCATACTGTTCAGAGGAAAGACGAATGTGTCTTCTTTCCTTGAACACAATCTACATAAATGTTCTGATCAAACAAGCCTTAGTGAGACTCCTCTAGGCCTCAAAATGGGGCTTCTGTGTCTGTTCTTACTGAGTCCAGTTTTAGTAAGAATTCTGCTGAATCAGCTGAGAGAGCATCCCTCGCCCTGTTCCTGGACCCAACAGGCCAGGCTAGAAGGGCAGTGACTGAAGAGCACAGAGCAGCAGGCCACTGGAGTGACACTCCACGCACAGGAGCCCGTTCCTCCCTTGAAGCCCTGTGAAGAGCCAGAAGAGGGTGGAGAAAGTCAGGTTAGCACAGGCAAAGGACTGAACCTACTTCGTGGAATTAAATATTTTTCTCCAGATCTATTGCTCCCCATTTGCTAGGTGAGGAGGCAGAGCAATGGGTAGCCCTGGGACTCCTTTTCCCCAGACTTTGAGGAAACTGGTTGTGGGATCTGCAGGCAAGCCTTCCAGGAACACAGGATTGGGATACATGATCTCTGTTTCTCCAAACTCCATGATTTTTTGATCTTCAAGGGAAAATATGACTTTTAAATTGCTATGTGGCTATCCCCAGGGGTTTTGTCACTTTCCCTCTCTCCTCTCCACACTCATCAGAGATTTGCACCATTGGTTGTTCTTCAGACCCAGTCCCTGTGGCTCTCTAGCTGGCCCTCAGTAGTGAAAACTACTGCTTTCAAGATGCAAAGTTTCCTTAATAGGAAGGCAGCTATTACATTTATTTTTTCCTTCTCCCTTTGCACTTTGTTTAAAAAAATAAAATCTTTCCATCTTTTTCTATCCTTTTTTTTTGGTACTGGAAATCGAACCCAAGGGCATTCTACCTCTGAGCTACACCCCCAGCCCTTTTTAGTTTTTTGTTTTGAAATAGGGTCTCACTAAGTTGCTGAGGCTGGTCTTGAACCTGTGATCCTACTGTCTCAGCCTCCCAAGTACTGGGATTACATGCATGTGCCACCATGCCTCACTTCAATTTTTTTTTCTTCCTGAACAATTTTCCAGATATTTTATTTAGAATTTGATGAGCTTCCCACTGGAATGGTCCTACAAACCTGAATCACTTCCCTCTTTCCTGGACTAGGAACCACCTTTACTCAACATCTCCCATGTGCCTGGTTCTGTTTCCCATCATTTCCTTCCTGCTGCTGGTCCACTTGCATTCATAATCTCCTTTCACTTTTGTGAAAGGACTGGTGGAGTTGGTATGACAAGCCCTATTTTATTATAGAAACACTGAAAGAGACTCAGTGTGGCAGGTGCATACCCGAAGTTCCCCAACTGTGGATTGTGGTGGGATGTGGGCTAGAACAGGGCCTATTTGTTTCCAAAGCCTATGTCCTGAAGTCTTGAATGCACATGAACACCTATCGGTAAAGCACTAGAAGTAAATTCCATAAAGGCTGTAATCTTTGTTTAGTTCACTGCTCAGTCCTTAGGACCTGGAAAAATGCTTACCATGTAGTAGATACTCAATGTGTGTGTGTGTGTGCGCGCGCGCGCGTGTGTGTGTGCGTGTGTATGTGTGTGTGGTACTGGGAATTGAACCCAGGAGCACTCTTCCTCCGAACTACATCCCCAGCCCTATTTTATTTATTTATTTTGAAGCAGGGTCTCATTAAGTTGCGGAGGGCCTCACTAAGATACTGAAGCTGGCTGCAAATCTGCAATCCTCCTGTCTCAGCCTTTCAAGTACTAGGATTACAAGCATGCATCACCAGGCCTGGATGACACTCAATAATGTTTGCCAAAGTGAAGGTCAAGGGCAGTGGTTCTCTATCTGGGCTACAAATTAGACATACTTTGGGAAATTTTTAAAGTGTTGACTGATGCCTGGGTCTTACACTTAGTGAGTCTGATTTAATTGATCTGTTGCGACCCAGAAATTGATTTTTTTTTTTAAGTTTCACGGGTGATTCCTGTGTATACTCTAACCAGCACTTTTAAAACCACAGGCATGAATCAATAAGACACATTGCTACCATCCAGAACCTCTCCCTCTCTAAGATCTCTCTCTTATTACAGATTTCCAGCTTCTCTCTCCCCTTTTTCTCTTATCCTCCACTGCTGCCATCCAAAGAATAGGTTTTGAATTGGAAGCTTCCGAGGACTGTAGTGTAATTTAAGTGGGAAAATTTTGTATAATCTAGGAACTGGGTTATAAATATAAAATATGTCTCGGTGAAGCCCTCTAATCACCAGTTATGAAACTCTCAGTTAAGAACTTGCTGTTTCTTGACACTGTGTGGTGCTTTTCATAGGCCCATAGTTTGTCCCAAGGTCCCCTGGTAGGTGGCCAGATATTTTTGAAGTTTATCTGAGGGTGGTTAAGGGAAATAGTTTGATCTTAATTTTAGAGGCCAAGCAACACCTTGAATCATAATGAGACATTATAATTTCTGTCTAAAGAGGACCAAAGGATGATTTTTTATATTTGTGTGTGTGTGTGTGTGTGTGTGTGTGTGTGTGTGTGTGTGTGTGTATGGCTCCAGGGATTGCACCCAGAGGCATTCTGCCTCCAAGCTACACCCCCAGCCCTTTTTAAAATTACTTTTATTTTGAAACAGGGTCTCACTAGGTTGATGAAAGTCTCACTATTGCCGAGGCTATCCTTGAACGTGCAATCTTTCTGTCCCAGCCTCCCAACTACTGGGATTACAAGCATGTGCCACTAAGCCCGACCAAAGGATGACTTTTATTCAAAGATGTTTACATGCCACATAAGAGAGCACTTTATTTCCCATCATGCTGAACTGATTCCTAATTGATCCCATCTCTGTATCTTGTACCTACAATTTCAAAGCCTTTAAGGGAAAGGTTATTAAAGTCTACCCACTCCTATACTATGGTCTAGAGAAACTGAAGGTTTCCCTGAGAAGTAGAGACACTTATGTGAGTGGCAAAGAGCTCTCTGAGAGAAAGGAATCCAGACCCCAATTGCTTTCTTTTTGAGGGCTCATGCTTTTAAAACTAATATGATGAGTTATAGTTTTAAAAAGATGATGGGCCACAAGTATTCATTTCTTTGTCCTACCAAACTTTGAGGGTAAAGGAGTAAAAGGGGACATGAAGACAAAGACAACATGTGAACGGTAGCAGACAAGACATTTAGATGAATTTCTGGAGGATGAACAGCAGATGAAGAGTGGTCACTGACTTAGCAGAGAGGAGCAAATTAGGGGTGACTTTAGAGTCTACCATAGAAAAGTCTGGCATGAAGTAGAATGCACAGAACTCCTGAGAGGCTTGGGATTTGGAAGTTCTGCTGAGAAGAGCTAAAGCTCTGGTCTGAAAACAAAAGGAATTGGTTGAAAGTCTGCATATAGTATGCTGGTATTCAGGTCCCCTCCACATCACACATAGCCACGAAACTGATATTTGGGTCTATCCCTATGAAAATGCTGGTTCAGGGGTCGAAAATCTTAAAGAAAAGCCAACCTGTTGACAGCTCTATATGCAGACTCCAGAGCTTCCTGGTAGTCTTTCAGTGTTGTTGGGGTCTTAGCCCGGCAGGCCCAGAGAGAACTCGCCTCAAGATGGCGCCTGGCAGAGTGCCAGGAGCAGCTGCACGTGGTAACATCCTAGGGCTGTGCCACGTCAGAGCGCATGCGCCAGCACGTCAGAGCGTGCCCAATAGGAGGTAGTGTTACTGAAGTTGCCTGAGTGAATACTCCCTGACAGACTCACTGGTTTTCCCCTTTACAATTCCTCCCGTACCTGACGAAGAGAGAAGGAGTTTCTCCCGTGAGGAGAAGGAGTAAGAGAATAGGGAGGGAGTAAGAGAAGAGAGAGAGAGAGAGAAGAATAAAGAAGCTTGCACCATTCCTGTGTGTTTGTCGTC